>JAQQAC010008350.1:99242385-99353630 GCA_029783875.1 Phataginus tricuspis | reverse complement strand
TTCTCTTTTTCTCTTAATGAGTCTGGCTAGGGGTTTATCTATTTTGTTTATTTTTTCAAAGAACCAGCTTTTGGTTTCATTGATTTTTTCTATTGTTTTATTCTTCTCAATTTTATTTATTTCTTCTCTGATCTTTATTATGTCTCTCCTTCTGGTAACTTTGGGCCTCATTTGTTCTTCTTTTTCCAATTTCAATAATTGTGTCCTTAGACTATTCATTTGGGAATGTTCTTCCTTCTTTAAATGGGCCTGGATTGCAATGTACTTTCCTCTTAGAACTGCCTTCGCTGCGTCCCACAGAAGTTGTGGCTTTGTGTTGTTGTTGTCATTAGTCTCCATATATTCTTTGATTTCTGTTTTGATTTGGTCGTTAACCCATTGATTCATTAGGAGAATGTTGTTAAGTCTCCATGTATTTGTGAGCCTTTTTGATTTCTTTCTGAAATTTATTTCTAATTTTATACCTTTGTGATCTGAGAAGTTGGTTGGTAAGATTTCAATATTTCTGAATTTACTGAGGTTCTTTTTGTGGCCTAGAATGTGGTCTATTCTGGAGAATGTTCCATGTGCACTTGAGAAGAACGTGTATCCTGCTGCTTTTGGGTGCAGAGTTCTGTAGATATCTGTTAGGTCCATCTGTTCTAGTGTGTTGTTCAGTGCCTCTGTGTCTTTACTTATCCTCTGCCTGGTTGATCTATCCTTTGGAGTGAGTGGCGTGTTAAAGTCTCCTAGAATAATTGCATTGCTGTCTATTTCCTCCTTCACTTCTCTTAGTATTTGTTTCACATATGCTGATGCTCCTGTGTTGTGTGCATATATATTTATAATGGTTATATCTTCTTGTTGGACTGACCCCTTTATCATTATGTAATGTCCGTCTTTATCTCTTGCTACTTTCTTCGTTTTGAAGTCTATTTTATCTGATACAAGTACTGAAACACCTGCTTTTTTCTCTTTGTTGTTTGTTTGAAATATTTTTTTCCATCCCTTCACTTTTAGTCTGTGTATATCTTTGGGTTTGAGGTGAGTCTCTTGTAAGCAGCATATAGATGGGTCTTGCTTTTTTATCCACTCTGTTACTCTGTGTCTTTTGATTGGTGCATTCAGTCCATTTACATTTAGGGTGATTATTGATAGATATGTACTTCTTGCCATTGCAGGCTTTAGATTCGTGGTTACCAAAGGTTCAAGGGTTGCTTCTTTACTATCTAAGAATCTAACTTAACTTTCTTGTTAAGTTATTGTGAACGCCATCTGATGTTTCTTTATCTCTCCCTTCCTATTCTTCCTCCTCCTTTCTTTATATATTAGGTTTTTTATTCTTTGCCTTTAGTTGGTATTTGGATGGTCTGCTTTCTTTGCTATGCTTTTATTTTCTCTGGTGACATCTTTTTAGCCTTAGGGGTGTTTCCCTCAAGAGCAGTCCGTTTAAGATATCCTGTAGTGGTGGTTTATGGGTGGCAAACTCTCTCAACTTTCCTTTGTCTTGAAATTGTTTAATCCCTCCGTCATATTTAAATGATAATCGTGCTGGATACAATATTCTTGGTTCGAGGCCCTTCTGTTTCATTACGTTAAATATATCATGCCATTCTCTTCTGTCCTGTAAGGTTTCTGTTGAGAAGTTTGATGACAGTCTGATGGGTTTTCCTTTGTAGGTGATCTTTTTTCTCTCTCTAGCTGCCTTTAATACTCTGTCCTTGTCTTTGATCTTTGCCATCTTGATTATTATGTGTCTTGGTGTTGTCTTCTTTGGGTCCCTTGTGTTGGGAGATCTGTGGGCTTCCGTGGACTGTGAGACTATTTCCTTCCCCAGCGTGGGGAAGTTTTCGGCAATTATTTCTTCAAAGACACTTTCTATCCCTTTTTTTCTCTCTCTTCTTCCTCTGGTACTCCTATAATGCGAATATTGCTACGCTTCGATTGGTCACAGAGTTCTCTTAATATTCTTTCATTCTTAGAGATCCTTTTATCTCTCTCTGCCTCAGCTTCTTTGTATTCCTGGTCCCTGTCTTGTAATTCCTTGATCGTGTCTTGAACCTGATTCAATCTGCTGTTGAGCCCTTCGATGGCTTGTTTCATTTCTGCATTGTCTTTCCTCACTTCCCTCACTTCCTGCCTCAGCTCTTGCACATTTTTCTGTAGATCCATCAGCATGGCTATGACTTTTATTCTGAATTCTTTTTCTGGAAGACTGTGAATGTCCATTTCTTCAGATTCTTTCTCTGGGGTGGTGTTTGTCTGAAGCTTTGTCTGTATCATATTCTTCTGTCTTCTCATGACTATAGAATTGGTTGTTGGTAGCAAGGAGAGATAAGAAAGGAGAGAAAAGAAAAAAAAGAGATTTCTACTAATAATAAAAAAGTAAAAGGAGAGAGAGAGAAAGGAAAAGAAAGAAAAAGAAAAGGCAGCAACACCTAAAAGAAAACAGCAACAACAACAACAAAAAAAAAAAAAAAGAAAAAAGTCACCAAAACGCCCACCCGGGGTGGTTTCTGTGTGAATGCTGTAGGTGGCGCTATTGCTCCACTATTCCAGAGCCACGGCCACGTCGCTCCACACGGCCCTTTAAAGCTGTGGCCGGGTGAGAATGAATGGGAAGCTGTTGAAAGAGAGGGAAAGAAAAAAAGGAAAAGAAAGGGGAGAAAAAACAATAAAAAAAAAAAAAAAGCCACCGTGAGTGGGTTCCGCGCGAGTGCTGTAGGTGGCGCTGTTGCTCCACTATTACAGCGCCACTGTATAGTTCTGGCTGGGTTGGGAACGAATGGTAAGCTGTTGATCTCCGTGGGGGTCTCAATGGCGGGCACTCTTTCCCAGTCGCCAGCCACGGGGTCCAAAGCTCCCCAGGGCTCCCAGCGTGCTGGGCTCAGTTTGCAGGGCTATCTGGCCCCTCTACTGAGCTCCTGTCTCTTTAAGACCGCTGAGGTAGAGCGCGCGCTTTTCTTCCCTTTTTTCTCCTTTCTTTTTCCTTCCCGGAGCCTGCTGGGGGCAACTTGCACGTTCCGGGCTGGGACCCTGTGCCCTCTGTCTCTCCTATCTCCGCTACACCGCAGGCCGTGTGTCGGCGCTCCGGGCGCAGACTTCCACTCCCTCCTGGCTCTGAATCCTCTCCTCCCGCCGGAGCGCTGGGGGAGAGGAGCGCTCGGTCCGCTCGCGGCTCCGTACCTTACCCGCCTTGCCGGGACTCCCACCGGAGTGCTGGGGTGCAGGGGCGCTCTGGTCTCGCTGGATCGTGTTTCCGTCCCGCCTCGCCGGGTGCTGAGTCCTCTGTCCGGAGTGTCTGGCCGCCGGAGCTCTGGGGAGGGGGGAGCGCTCAGTCCCACCGGGTCGCCGCCCTGTATCCCGTCCGCCTCACTGGCTGCCAAGTTCTCACAGGTGTAGCTGTACGCTGTGCACTTTCCTGTGTATTCTGGTCTCTCTTTTAGGGATAGTTGTATTTGCTGTATTTTCGTGAATAAATATAATGTTGGGAGGAATTTTTCTGCTGGTCCGTTCACGACGCCATATTCCCGGAAGTCCCCATGCACTTTTAAGGCGTACCCACACACATGGGGGATTGTACGTGTGTGTATATATGTGCCTGCATATGTATATATGTGTCCCTACATGTGTCTAGGAATATGTGTACACTTAGTTGTAATTTACATATAATTTATATCATTTGGATCCTATTGATATTCTTCTGTAACATGTGCTTTGTTTCAATGACACTGTATCAACAGTCCGTCTTCCACATAATTGAGGGACGTCCGCTGGCCTCGTTACATTCCCTCCATTGTACATGGTTATACCATAGTCAGAACTGCTGTCGTTGGACATATGGCTGTTCCCACTGGTTACAGTCACATACATTCTGCAGTGAAAACCTTTCATCAAAATCCAAGTGCACATATAATTTTCTCTCAAGACTATATTCTTATTGGTGGTATTGCTGAATTAAAGGATGTGCACATTTTTCTAAACAATTGAAACTTTCAGCCAGTTGTCCTCCTTAAACTGGCTCCATATTTCACACTGAGGCCCCCTTCTCTCACAAACTTACTGATCTTAGTGATTGTAATTTCTTTTTCTTTTGCATCTGAACAGTTTGGTGTGCATAAATAGCTTTTCACTATGCTTTTAAGTGAAACCTCATTGGCTTCTTTCTGTATCGGGATGTCAGCCTGTTCAAATGTATCAACTAATAGGAAGAAGAAAACAAAACAGACCAAACAGTTTCTTGACCCTAAAGAAGGTAGTCTATAGCCTGGACTTCCCGGAGTCTCATGGTCAGGGGCCAGCTACCTCCACTTGGGGCCTGGGGCCTGTGAGCCACTGAGCAGGCCAGATGTGTGCATGCCCATGGGGCAGGTTTGGGTTCTGGCATCGGGTCCTGGTTGATGGGGTTCCCCTCAAGCCCCTCTGAATCTTGTGGGGGCTCGGTCAGTGTGCTTTCCCCTGTGGGTAGGACTGATTTTGAGGACTCAGAGACACTTTCTTCAGGTGCAGGAGAAGCATTTTGATTATGTCACATGCATTCTTTTTCTAATTATCCCTTATTTGTTCAATATCAGATAATAAATTCTGACAAACAATCAGGGATGGGCCCCAAGTGATGTGCTCCATTTTAATTGGCTTGCCTATTTTTCCCTTCTCTGCTAAATTATAGCCCATCAGCATGGATTCCCCGTGGTGAGCAGCTAATAATATGCCCAGGTGCAGCCAATTTTACTTCCTAAATAAGAAATAATAGCTACGGGTCCACCAAATGTGAAGTGGAAAAGTGGGCCATAATATCTGTTCTCAGTGGGACTGCCTGCGAGGGCCAGTTCTACATCCCCATTGCTATTCTAACCATTTCCCCACAAAAATGTGATGACAGTGAATTTGCATTACATGGAGGAATTAAAAACCATGGCCTTCATTGATGCACAGAGGCTTTCTTAGAGACTTCAGAGACTTTCTTGTTTACTTAAGCCTTGATTTCACCATGGAAAAGCTTCTTTAAGAATTAAGAGTATAAAATCATTATCAGTAGATACAGATGGAACTATCCCTGTGAAATAACCCAATTAAACAAAATTCCACTACTTGTATTTTCCAGAAGGGTGGTCGGAGCTGGCTTTGCATTGGTGTGCCAACCCCCGACAGATTTACCCAATGGAAAGTCAGTGGTTGGGACTCTTTCCCTCTTTCCACTCTTTTCACCATTAGTAATACTTGTTTTTACTTAAAGCGAAGGTAAATGCTCACATTTTTTCTTCATTAATTTCATTATTTCTTAAGCCACATGCCCATAGATGTCCAGTTTGAGGTAAATGCAGACCACTCTTTCTGAGGTGTGTCTCCACTTCCAAGTATAATTTTCATGGCCAGGTGGCCACAGACACTCTTGAGCCCCTGAAAACAGGGAAAGGTGGCAAAGGGAAGAGAATTAAAGGATTAAAGGTGAATACCTTAATTCTCTAATGCTGTAAGAAAAAAATGATGGAGAAGAAAACAAATATGAAGAAAATAACACAGGCCACCAAGCCTCCCCTTCCCAAGCAAGGCAGACAGGGTTTCTGTTCTCCCTGCCGCCGCTGCCCTCCTTATCCATGGCCAAGTCTGCCTCAGCCACTCCTTTCCACATGTGTCCTGTTCCCCTGTGGTCCATCTCCTCTGCAGCCAAGGCATGTGTGTTAAACCATGCATTGCTGGGTGACATGCATCCCCCAACCTGTAGGCTTGAAGGACCTACCATTTACCTTGCTCATGAGCATGAGGTTTGGGCAGGGCTCAGTGGAGCAACTCGTCTCTGCTCCAAGATGCTTGGAGCGAAGCCGGGATGGCATGACAGCCAGCAGAATGGAAATCTGTCCTCTTCCTGGGGCAAAGCTGATTGAGGGACTTGTAGAGACTGTTCTAGTTCAGGGGCTGACCTCTCTCCTTCCCTCTCTCTCTTCAGGCAGTTGCCACGTGTCTTTCCTCCGGGGTATCTCTGGTGTGGCTCTCAGAGTAATTCGACTTCTCATATGGTGGTTCGGGGCTCTGCGTCAAGAGTGTTCCCGATGGTCAGGGTGAAGCTGTGAGGCGCCTCTGACTCGGCCTTGGGAATCCCAGACTCTCACAGCCACCAGATGCTCTTAGTCACGCATATCACCAAGACCACTGGGATTCAAGGAGTGGAATTAGATTCCAACTCTAGATGAGGATGTAACAAAGCATTTGCATCCATCTGTGATTTCTCACAAAACCACAATGGACTGTGTCACTCTCTAGCTTAGAACCCTCCAAAGCTTCCCAGTGTTTTTCAGATAAAGCCAACACTGGCCTGAAATCCCTGCATGTTCCTGTCGGCCAGGCACATCTCAGAGAAGGGCTCTCCCAGCTTCTGCTGTCTGTATGTCAGCCTTCCGAATTTTCTTTATTTCCTCCGACTACAATGGTGTGTTCTTCTCCTTGTCTAGTCAAAGCCAAAGTATCTCCCGGGTCTCCATCCCCTTAAATGCCACATGGTAGGAAACCTTCACTTCTCTCAGTCAGACCCTCTGTCTTATCTTTTCTTAGGGCTCAGTGTTGTTGATGATAATCATGCGACTTAACACAACAAAAAACTCATGATCTCATGGGCAACACTTTATTATATAGGTTACAAGTTGAAATGATACTAGTTTTGATATGCTGCGTTAATGAACTACATTATGAAAATGAATCTCACCTGTTTGTTTTTTACATTTTTAATGTGACTTTCTTAAAATCTAAAATCCTGTAAGTGTCTCTCATTTTTGTATCACCTTATTCCTGTTGAATGGTGCTGCTCTAGACAGAGGATTCTGTGGTGAAATATGCTTGAAGAAACCCCACGCACGTGCTCATTTATTGGAAAGTATATCATGAGCACATCAAAGGCCCTTAAAAGTGCTGCCAGCACTTGAAGCCAGTGTTTTTTGAAGGGAGTTGATTGTGCACAGAATCCCATTCTTTTCAGCACGCTGTGGAGTTCTTCTTCCAGGAAACACACTCAGGGAAGCTGGTTGCTGCGTGCCGCGGGGACGCCTGGCCCTGAAGTCATGGGCGTGGCTCCCGTAATAGGAACGTCATCGCAGAAATTAGAAGCAGAGCCTAATGAAGGGCCTCCCTTCGGGGGGCTGGGGTGGGGTGGGGACCTACAGAGGAAAGCCGGATTCAAGGACCCCCCTAGGAGAGTACAGCCCCTCACATAAAGTCTCGCAGAGCGTGAATGTTCCCCTGGGTGCTGGAAGTCGCATCCTCTCTGTGGGGCCAAGCGTCACTGGCCTCGGGGTTTGAGCAGCCCACACGGGACTCTCCCCAGAGGTCTGGGCTGTTTCCTGGTTTTTTTCACTAGTTTGCTCAGTTTGCGGAAGGGGCAAACCTGTGGAAGCCTACGACGTCAGAGAGATGATGTGTGCGGGGAGGAGTATGGGAGAGGCGTGGACCAGAGGGAAGAAACGCAGACCTTCGCCGTGCCATAGCATCCTGCAATCCCTTGAGCTGGCTGCCAGAAATAGGGGCATTTTTATTCTTTCTATCGTAAATTGTGGGTATTCCCTCACTGGGCATACCAAATTTTGTTCTCGACGAGAAAGACAAGACTTGTAAATGTGCCGTTTCTCAACACAGGATCCTCCCGATTGCCCCTGGGAGGCTAAATGGCTCCTGTGCCCTGCTTTGGTTTTAAAATGCTTAGGTCCTCATGAAAGGTGTCCTGCAGCCCTTTCAGCCCAGGAAATCACCTGACCCCCTACAAACGGAAGCACCTTATACATTTTTCCCCAGACGACTGTAACCCTCTTTGATGGACGGTTTTCAGAACCATTTTTATGTAAGAGTGCTGAGTGATACAGATTCCAACCAGTGAAGCCCTCCTGATGGGGTCCCCACCTCCTGCACATTCTGGGGCTAACCTTTTCTAGGCGAGGCCTGCCCGCCCTCCTTGTTAAACCAATACCGGCCTCCTGTTACCACCTACTCCCAATACAGTGTTTCCATACGAGAGTTGTCCTTCCCCTCACAGGTCATTTCTGCCCCCTTCCCTGGCAAAGCTCCCCATCATCCCTTCCCTCCCTGAGGTTCACCTTCCCTCCCTGCTGTGTGATTAGAAGGAATATTGTGTTGTGTTCTTCTGCACAGAGCAGAGATGCAAAGCATTTCCTATGAGCATAAATCTTAATTGCCATCCTTGCTATTAATCATAAATAACCCAGCCCAAGTATCATCACACGGAAGAAGGAAGAAAGCCAGGCAGAACGTAATAAAAAGGTATTAATTGATAACTAACCAGGTGTTCTATCTCTCTTCAGTATAAATTTTATGACAACAGTTTTGCTTAATTGCTTCTTCCAGCATCAAAAATTTCATGTGATGTGCCTATTTTAACCCTTTCCTAGACCCAGATGGAAAGAGAATGCTGAATTAGAAATCCGAAGCAATTCATTCTGTTCAAAGTAGTGCATACAGAGAGGAATCAGGATCATCCTTGGGATGAGCCGGGGGGAGCTTCTAGAACTGAAAACCCTAATTTAAGGAGGGAGAGAAGAACAGGGGGCCTGGCATCCTTACAAGCAAAACTGCTGCATCATTTAAGAAATTTTCAAATTTAACATTTTCACATGTAAAGTTACGATGTCACTCTGCCAACAAATAAAATGCATCTGCATTTCCCAGATTGTTTCCCACTAAACATGTCTTGGGGAGAATTTGGAGCTTGTGCATTTGAACACAGGCTACGATGGCCAACAGATTTCAGATCACTACGCAGCAGGCATCTCCTGTTGGGAGCACAATGGATGCAAGTGCAGTAGAAGGGCTGAGAGATTTTTACAGTGAGTATACCTGTTTAACTTGAAGCGGCATTTCCAAAATCTGTTTGGGCACAAAATAATTTGTTTTGAGCCATACCTCTTATTTTCCTAGAATACCCGTTTAGGAAATGATGAAATATACACTGATGTCTGGTGTGCGATAAGATTATTCCTTTTTTTGTTACTTTGCTCAAGACACCTAGACATCTTGTCCTAATTTTATTGACTGCATTTAATGGCAGAATATTTTGTTGTCCTTTCCAGTCCAAAATATATTTTTGATGTATCAGTCCTTACACCTAAGTCCATTAAAAATACTGCATTGACCACATTCTGAAATTATAGCAGTGAAACCTGCTGTGATGTCACCAGGTGTTTAGGATAATTCTTTTCCTGCTTTTGATATGACAGTCTTTCTATCGAGTTCATTATGATTGTATATAGTTCAAAATTGGTTCTTCCTGCCATGTCTGGTGCCTTGTAGAGTTTATGCTTCTCTCTTTTGAAGAGCCCCAAATCAAAGGATGTAGAGGGGGGACAGTGTGTGCAAGCCTGGGACCTGCTGCAGGTGTGCAGCTGAAAGTTCCATTCTTCTCACTGCCCCTTCATGTTCATGTTCAGGCTCTGTAAAGTCACGATGGCCCGGCCTTTCTGCACCGGCTTCCTACTCCATCTGCAATGGTGCGCAGTGAATGAGACCTGTCGGGGTGAGGCTATTCTAAACATTGGCTTGTTTTCATTTTGCCCCTAAAATTCTTAATATTGCTTTCTAGTAATCTGAAATCCCTAGGAAGATAAATTATTTTTCTAGATTGATTCAGAATTAAACAAGATTGTGTGGCATGCAGAAGTGGGATCCAGAAAACCTGAAGTGCATTTTTGGAATAAGATGTTCCCTGCAGACTTCCTGCACCTGATGGGAACAATTTATCTTGCTGTGATTTCACAACACAAACATGTTTGTGATTGTTCTATTAGTTCTTTGGTGATTAAGTGAAATATAGTTGTGTTCTTTGAAAAAACATAAAACAATTATAGTTGATTTTTAAAAGATACTTAGGAGGGTAAGCCTGAGGATTACTAATATTACCCTTGGAAACTCACAGAGGGGATGCAGATACTCCCCTCTGGGCAGCAGCTGGCTGTGGTTCCAGCACTGTCCTCTCCAGTTCATCCACATCCCCACCACCCCCAGGGGTTCTTGCACTGGGGGAACCACTCACCAATTCACAATGTGCAGCTTTGTGCTCACAGTAATTTAGAAATATTAAGTGATCTATAGCACCCATATCTCTATCCGAAGTAAAATATTTACTTCAAGACAAATGAACGTGGCTCTTTTGTGAAAATAAATATTGTGCATTTAATATGCAAGTAAACAGTATTTTACTCTTATTGATGACCCATCTACTTCGCTCTTGTTATCTACATCTTGGCCTCTGAGGGCATTTCAGTTTGCGGCCTTTAGTCAGGAGTAGCGGATGGCAAACTGTTGTCCACAGGCAAAATTCAGCCTATGACCTGTTTTTGTAAATAAAGTTTTATTGGGACGTGGCCATGCCCACTTATTGGGACACTCATTTGCAAAGTGGGTGTGGCTGCTTTCATGTTCCAATTGCAGACTCGAGTAGCTGCAATGAAGACTATATCTAGCAAAGCAAAGCTATTTATTATTTGACTCTTTATTGAAAAAGTTTGCTGACTTTCAGTTTCAGTTCTGACTTATAGAGAGTTTGGAAGTTATTATTCAAGCCTTCACAATAAGAAAAATATTGGACAAACTGAAAACCAGTGACTTTTCTTTGCCCTCAGAGAATTGAAGTCACAGGGCACACTGCCACTCTGAAATCTGGAAAGATAGGCCACAACAATTAATGACAGCTAATATCAGCTTATTGGGAGCAGAAGTGGTGAGAACATTTTAGTGAAAATTTGAGGGATTGCTGGTAGCTTAGTGTGCATGGCTTGAGAACTAACATTTTCTAGGAGCCACCATACACTTTCCTAGATTTTGCCTCCAGGAATCTCATGTTTTCACATGGAAATCAGAGGAAAAACTCCTTCTTGTTCTGAGTATGGAGAACTGTGGGAAAATTACAGAAGGTATAACATATGCATAATATGAAAGCCAGAGTAGAAGAAAGAAAAATGTACAGGAGACACATTTGAAGAACTGATAGTTGAGAATTTTCCAAAGTTAATGACAGATACCAAATCACAGGTCCAAGAGTCTCAGAGAACACTAAACTGTGTAAATATCCCCAAATTCTACACCTGAACATATCATAATTAGACTGCAGAAAACCCAAGAAAATGAAAATTCTGAAAGTAGCTGGAGGTGGGGATCCTTACCTATAAAGGAATTAGGATAAGAATTACATTAGGCTAATTTTTACCACAAACCATGCAAGCAAGAGATTGGAGTGAAATATGTAGTGTTTTGAAAGAAAGAAAGAAAAAAGCTACCAATATAGAATTCTGTACCCAACACAATAATTCCTCAAAAGTGAAGGAGAAATATTTTCTTAGATGAACAAAAACTGAGGGAATTCACTACCAATAGACCTGCCTTGTTAAGAAAATTCTTTGGAGAGAAGGAAAATGACATGTCAGAAACTCAGATCTACATAAAATAGGGAGAACCACTATGGAATAAATGATTGCAAAATAAAATTTTAAATGTAGAATAGACTAATCCACTCTTATACAGACTTCAACACCTCTCCATTAGTTATTGACAGTCAGCAGACAGAAAATCAGTTAGGATATAGTTGACCTAAACATTACCATCAAACAACTGAATCTAATTGATATTTATAGAATACTTCAGCAATGACAGCAGAATATACATTTTTTTTCAAGTGGAATGTTAACCAAGCATACATCTTGGGCCAAAGCATGCTTCAAAAATTGAAAATCATAGAAATCACAAAACATGGTCTCACACTACAATAGAATTAAACTATAATGGAATTACATTTGATTCAATAACAGAAGTATAGATAATCTCTAAATACTTGGAGAATAAAAACCACTTCTAAATAATACAAGAATAAAGTAAAAAGTCTCAAAGGAAATTTAAAATATATTTGAATTAAATGAAAATGAAAATATAACTTAAAAAGTTTGTGGGATACAATGAAAGCATTGCTTCAACAGAAACTTATAGCACTGAGTGCAAATATTAGAAAAGAAAGAAACTCTAAACCAATCGTATAAACTTCCAACTTCAGAAACTAGAAAAAGAGGGGCAATATAAGCCTAAAGCAAAAAGAAAAGAAATAATAAAAATTATAGCAGAAATAAAGTTGAAAGCAGGAGGCCAAAAGAAAAAAACAATCAGCCCAACTAAAATCTCGTTCTTTATAAAGATCAATAAAATTGGTAAACCTCCAGTTAGGTTACCAGGAAAAAAAGGTGAAGACACAAATTACTAATAACAGAAACAAAGAGGTGATCACTGATAAACCCATGGACATTAAAAGGATAATAAAAGAATATTGTTTAAAAAGTATGCTCACAAATTTGGTCACTTAGATGAACTGAATTTCCTGGAGTATACAAACTAACAAAGTTCACACAGGGAGAAAGATCATCTGATGTTTATTTAATAATATTAAAGAAATTGAGCCAGCAATTAATAACCTTCCAAAATAGCATCAGGCCAAGACCATTTTACTGGTGAGTTCTACCAAGCCCTTAAGGAAGAAATAATACCAATTCTCTATATTCTCTAACTAAAAATATTCAGAGGAAATATTTCCTAACTCATTCTGGGAGACCCATATTACCCTAATACCAAAACCAGATAAAAAATATGAGAAAACTGCAGAACAACATCTCTCATGGACATAGATATAAATGTCCTCAGTGAAATGTTAGTGGATCCAATCTAACAATGTATAAAAAAATTATACACCACAGCCAAGCTGATGTATTCCAGGTATAGAAGTCTGGTTTAGCATTTGAAAGTCAACAAATATTGTCCATTATGATTAACAAGATAAAGAAAAAAAAAATCATATGATAACAATATATGCAGAAAACTTTTGATAAAACAATACCCATTCATGATAAAAACCTCCAAGACATTTAGAAATATAGGGGAACATTTTCATCTTGATAGAGAATGTCTAAAAAAAAAAACTATAACAAATATACTTAATAATAAGAAACTAAGTACTTTCAGATTGGTAACAAGGCAAAGATTTCCTCTCTTATGATTCCTATTCACCATCATACTGGAAATCATAGCTAATGTAATAATATAAGAAAAGGAAATCAAAGGTATACAGTTTGGGAAGGGAGAAATAAACTCTTTGCTTACAGATGATATAATTTAGAAAATTCCAGAACTTCACAATAAAACTACTGAACTAATAAGCAGTTATGACAGGTTTTCAGGATACAAAGTTAATAGACAAAATCAATTGCTTTCCTACATACAAACAGTAAACAATTGAAATTTGAAATTTAAAACACTGCATCATTTCCCTTAGCATAAATAAATAGATAGATTAATGGAACAAAAATGAGGAGCCCAGAAATAGACCTACACAAATATATTCAGCTGATTTTTGACAAAAGAGAAAAGACAATTCAATGAGGAAAAGACACCCTTTTCAACAAATAGTGTTGAACACAATTGGGAATCCATAAGCAAAAAAATGAATATAGAGAATAAAAACTGAATGAAAATTTTACAAAATTTACTTTCACCAAAACTCAAATTATAGACTTAGATATGAAATGCAAAGCCATATAATTTCTAGAAGGCAATATAGAAGAAAATTTATGTGACCTTGGATTTGGTTATGACTTTTTGTACAGAGTCACACAAACACAATCCATGAATGAAAAAGTTAATGTTGGGCTTCTCTGAAATTAAAATGTTCTGCTCTGCAAAAGACACTGTTAAGATCATCAAAGACAAGCCACAGACTGGGAAAAAAATCTTTGCAAAACACTTATCTGCCAAAGACTTGTATCCAAAATATACAAACAACCTTTAAAACTCAACAATATGAAAATATAATTTATAAAGGACAAAAGATATGATTAGACATTTCACCAAAGAGCATATACACAGATAGCAAATGAGCATATGAAAAGATGCTTCATATCATGTATCATTAGGGACTTACAAATTAAAATAACAGTGAAATACCACTACGTATCTATTAAAATGGCTAAAAAAAGAAAAAAACACTGACAATATCAAATGCTAAAGAGGAGATGGAGCAACAGGAAACTTTCTTTCATTGCTGGCAGGAATGCAAAATGATAGAACTATTTCCAAAGATTGGTTGGCAGTTTCTTTCAACCTAAACACGGTCTTACCATACAATCTATTAACTATATTCCTAGGTATTTACCCCAGTGAATTGAATACTTATTCCACGCAAAAACCTGAACACAAATGTTTATAGAAGTTTTATTCAGAAGTGATCCCAAACTGGAAGCAACCAAAATGTCCTTCAATAATTGAATGGATAAGCAAGCCATGGCATAGTCATACAGGGGAATATTATACAGTAATAAAAAGAAATGAGCTATCAAATTACAAAAAGACACACAGGGACCTTAAATGCATTTTGCCAAATGAAGGCAGCCTGTCTTAAATCCATACACACACACACACACACACACACACACACACATATATTTACATGATGTATTCAGGAAATGAGGCATATATGAGTTATTTTATTTTTCCTCAAGACTGATTTTCAGCTATGAAACTTTAATGTGAACCAGGCCTTAAATCACAGAAAAAGCATTATATTTTCCTTAAAAATTGTCTGACTAGAGTTCAATAGTTTTTTAATACATACACAGATCGTTTTGGGGCTACTGTTCAAGAATGTTTTCTTGCTGCAAGGAATCGCTGTAATTCTGTATTATTTTATTTTGTTGTTGTTGGGTTTTTCCCCCTAAGACCTTTGCCCGTCGAGCATACAGAACCCCGACTCCGGCCCCTCCGGTAAAAAGCCTTTGGTTCCTTGTGTGACAGGACTTTGAATAGAAAAGGGCTTTCTTTTTTCATCTGAACTAAATAAATTAATAATGGAAAAATCCAAAAAACTCTTTGAAAAAGAATGAACATCAAGAGCCCCTGAGTGGCCTCAGATTCATTAATTCCCACCTACCAGTGAATATCAAAATATTGGCTTAATATGCTTTAAAGCCAACGCTTCCTTAAAAGGCTGTCATTCAAGATAGGCGATTTTTGTGTTGGAAAGGGAGTAGCAGAAAGGTTGATAGTGTTACTAATCCTGTGGATATAAAGTTACTTTGGCCATCTTTCTAAAATACCCACTTTTCTAAGTAGTAGCTATATATTTTTACAGAACATGTGAGTCAACTATGCTGATAGAGTATTAGGGTATCTCTTGTTCCGCACTCCTGGACCATTTTAAGGCTTGTCCCCAGTCATGGGCTCAGCAAACCACCGCACAAAGAAAGGGTCGCTCTGAGGGCTCCACCTTGGAGTCTTTGTAAAGTAAAACCATCTGGGAAGTTTAAAAAAAGGCCACACACACACATACACACAAGGAAGTGGCCACAGCTTCTCCAATATGTACCCCACTGGCAAAAGGGAGGACAGTAGGTGCCAGGACCCTCCATCTCATCCAGGTCGTAAATGCTACTTTGCCTGAAGACTTTGTCATTGGTGGCCTTTGTGTCCTGGGAGTGCTGTAATGCTGCGGCCCACCTGCTTCCTTTCTTCTTTTCTTTCTGTTAAGAATATTGCGTTATCAGACGTTCCTTTCAGTATGACCTTTAACAGGATTTGGATCTGGTCCATATTCTTATAACCTGGAACCGGAATGTGGCTGACTTCCGCTTCCTCTTTTCTGTCGATAAGCGTTCTTCCTTTAAATTCAGTTGGCAGAAGATGCAATGAATTAAACATTAGCTGATCCGATAAGCAAAATATTGAAAGCTTTCCTCCCCCAAAAAAGGAGCCGTTTCACTTAAGAAATACCAGTGAAATCACACTTGGTACGGATTAGATGGAAGTCAGCAAATTTACATTTTTCTAGGTCTTAGAGGATTTTTAGCAAGTGCATGCTATTATTCCAATATGAGCAAATACACACAGAAGCTCAATCTATGTTAAATAACCTTGTTCCAAAGATATCAAAGAATACTGGGTCATTATATATTCTGTCAGCATTAGGGGTCTTTAACCGCAAGGAGGAACTTTTACTTGCGTTCACTAACATATTCGGACTTGCCCTAAAGGAGGTTCATGCCGAATCCTGAGGGAGAAAACAAGGAGTGGTTCTAGTTGTGCATGGGGCAAATTGTCAGAAGAGTGTGCTACGTGGGGGCATTCTGAAGAGCGTACTGATTCCAGGAAAGGGCACGTACATGCTCCTTAGCCAACCCGAGCCTGCTGGCTCTGTGCCGTGTGTGGGAGCGTAGCCGTACCGTTAGCTGTGTGAGCGTGTGCCTGCCTTTCAGTGGAGATGGTTGTTAAAGCCCCGCTGTGTGCCCTTCCGGTCCAAGTTTTACTGCAGAGAAGGCAAATGTAACCATCCATTCGTCTCTTTATCCCTTGTGACACACCTACCAGGGGTCAGGTGGTGTTTCAGATTAAATTTTGAAAAAAGGTAACTTTTAGTTCATACGAGGTGGAGGGATGTCTGTTGGAAGTGATGAATAATGGGTGGTAAAATCAGTGAACACGAAGATGTGGTGGTACCAGGAAAGGTGTGCTCCATGCAGCCGGCCACGGGGAGATTTCAGGAGGTGCGGGTGTCTCATCTGCCCAGGCCCATCTGAAAGCGCACGCTTACGGCCACCAGCAGGAAGCTCACATGAGTTCCCTCCTGCACGTGGCGTGCCCTCCCGGAGGACTGTGGGTGCTTTCCTGCCATCCCCGGGGCACCACGGGTACAGGGATTTGTCCTCTTCCTTTGGTTTCCGTCACTGCAGCCTGTTGAACTAGCACATCTGCACACTGTGGGTGGCTGGTTACTTGGTACGACACGGCATCCTGGTCTCAGCTCCTGTTCCACCTTGTCGATGCATTTTCATCCCATGTTGCCACAGAGGCTGCTACTTAATCACCCCCCACCCTTTGCCAAAGAATGTTCCCACAGCCTAACAAATGTCATTTCACTTATTCGTGGTTTTGTTTTTCAGATGATAGAAAGTGAGATTTAAAGATACAAGTGTCTTGCCCAAGGTCATTCTCAGGGTAGGACAGAACCAGTATCAATACCCACTAGAGCTGACTCCCACCCAGACTCCCACCTGCGGTGACGTCCTGCCGGTCTGCGCCATGCTGTGAAGCACGCACGGGCGCTGCTCACTTCCTGGGGACTCACGGCTCGGCAGAATGTCCCCCAACCGCACGCTCCTGATCCCACTGCACAGTGGGTTATTGTTCCAGATCTAGACTTGGTTCCTATTTCCTGTTTTAGCCTTTTAGAAGGTAACCCTTTCTTGACCTTATTCCAGTCATTTTGGGGGAAGGGGCATCTTTCTTTAGGCTTTACAGATGGAAATAATTTTCCACCGTTTTCAATATTATAGCTCTCATGTTTAACTGAAAATGGACATAGGAGAGAGGGCAGAATTTTGTATCATATATTGTGTGATATATGCACGAACTGAAGTGATTTTCTGAATAAAACAAAAACAGACCAACAGATAATATTACACCTTAGGTTCAGTGGAAAACATCTGCAGAGAGGTACCGAATGTTAGCAGCTATGTAAGAGCTCCATCTAACTTACTGACGAACACCAGTAACGGGTTCCTTGGAAATTCAGTCCACCGGTCAGGTGTTCGGAGGGTGCTAACGCTGCTCACATGGCTCTTGTAGGAGTTCAAGCTCTGAATAGTTCGCTGGCAAGTAAAAACTCTCATGAATGTGGTGCAGTTGTGAGGTGAGCTGAGCAAGCTAAACAAGTACAGGTGTCACCCACTGGAAGTTAACAGGACACAGACAGCAGCCCAGTCGCCATGTGCCTGGTCCACATCCCTTTTTCTCCACTCACACTGGACACGTTAACTCTTTGCTGCTTTACCACATTGCTGTTCCCTCATCTAGTTTCTCCACACACTCCCTGGCCAGGCCTGCATGGCACAGCAGGTCCCGATCATCATTCCCATTCCTGGAATGCCAGGGAGTATGTATTTTACCTTCAGGGTCATCTGCTTCTCCCCTGCGTTGCATGAAGCTCCAGGGAATCCCTGCCGGTGGCACAACATGCTTGCGTAGTCAGCCCGGACGAGGGTTCTAATCCTGCCTCCACCTCTGCCTGACCGTTGGTCTTGAAAAAAACACAGTCCTTTACATCGATCATTTGAAGTTCTCCCTTCCTAGGGGAGGACACTGAATGATGTTTTCAGAGCATTTCAAGTACTTTCATAATACTGAAGTACGATCATAAGAGGGGGGAGATTGGAGGATTGACAGGTGACGCTAATCCTGACAGAAGGCTAGGGATTTGGACTTTATTCCATGGGCCAGTAATTTAAAAAATTATTAAATGGCAGAGACTTAAAATAAAATGACAAATAGTTTTGTGTGATAGTCCAGCATATACCTTAACTCATCAATATTCAGCATAGTTTAAGTTAATCAAAAGGTGTGGATGGTAGTTCCAAATTTCAGTTTGGGGCAGAAAATATTTTTTGTCTTAATTTGGGAGCAACAATTCAGGACCTATTTTGGTTCTTTAAATGGGTAAATTAGTGAGACCTATTTTGGGTTGTATGTTTCCCAACCTTATTCAGTTTAATCACTAACATGTTATCTGCAGTTCATTGACTCAACAAGTATTTATTGAGCGCTTATGATCAGCTCCTAGGAACTCTTCTAAGGGCTGGGGACAGCGCTCTGTAAGAATCAGACCTGTGTCTTCGTGGGACTTGCATTCTGTGAGGAAGACTAGACAATAAACATGCAACCAAAGCGGTACTGACAAGCGTGCTGGACAGTATAACCTGGGGTGGGCACGACAGAGGCCCCAGGGGGGGCGGTGACGGAGGGGTCGGCTGCCAGGAATTCTCTGAGCAATGACACTCCAGTTAAGACCTGGATGAGAAGGAGGAAGCCAGGCAGAGGGAACCACGTCGGCAGGCACGCAGAGGCAGGAAGGGGCTGGGCGTACCAGACGGGCAAAGAATGGTTGCTTCGCAGAGAACAGCTGGGGAGGAGGAGGCTTGAAGGTGGAGCGGAGAGGCCAGCCAAGGCAGGGGTGTTGCATCTTATTTTCATGGCAACAGGAGACCATTGCCCAAAACAAGTAACAATTTGCCCTTTTGCTGCCAATTTGAGTCTCTTCAGCTTATTAAAAATGTCATTAAGATGCACAAGCCCACATGCAACCGTGTGATGTTTGACTGACATTTAGCTAAGGGAGTTTTTTTATCTGCCTCTCTGGATGGTGATTCCTATGCTTTTGAAATAGCCTTACCACTACCCCGACTTAGGAGAAAACATCAGAATTTCTTGGGGGACAATCATATTTTAATGGTAATTCCTTGTTGAAAAGTATATAATTAATGTATCCAGAAGTCAGATTTAAAAAAACAAAACCAAAAATGACATTTACAGCTAAAACTCTATTGGGATATCATCCATCCCCTTGCTGGGTGGTGTAAACCTTCTTCAGTGGGACGCGTGGAGCAGCTGTGAATGCCACTGGGCAGCCGGGCTGTGAGGCAGCGTCCCGGCTGAGTAAGGTCAGCCACCGCCTCACGTCGACCCTGTCAACAGTTGCCTTCTTTAATATTTTGTAGTTGTGTTTTTTCTTCCTATGAGAATAAATTTGTTGAAATCAGGCTGCCAGCTACTTTCCTCCTGGGCTGTGAGAAAGGAATCTACATTTCACCAGCAGCATTCTTACCTATGTGAAAGACCTTTGCCTTTATAGACAAGATGAAAAATGAACCAGGCAGCAATAAGAAGTTCAAAGACTCAAGGTCCAGCCATGAAGTTGGGGCTAGAAGGCTCCGTCCCAGGTACACGTGAGGTGACTTCACCTGTCCAGTTTGCAGTCAAGAGGGCTGACTTTGAAGCAAAGGGCCACTGGACCAGCAGGTGGCCACACTTTGTCCCCAGTGATACACTACTTGTCAAAGCCCCAGGATTCTATTTCTCCACGTCACACTCGTGGCATTCAGAATGGTGTCAGAGAACAGGCAAATTCAGAAAACTACATGAAAGGACATATTGAAAGAACTGGAAAATTGACCCCAAACTTTTCTCTCACCTGTGCAAAGCCATGGCTTCGCTCGAGTCTCGCTCAGTCCTTGGCGCCCCCGTCCATGCCCTGGCTGCCAGCACCTGTCACTCTTTGTCTTGTCCTTCCCCATCCTGCAGTGATAACTTCCGGGCTTACCTGCTGCATCTTTGTGAGTTTAACTGTCTTCTCTTGGAGGGAAGCTCCTTGAGGACGGGAACCTGCTCTGCTTTGCTCTCTGCTGTGTCCCCAGCCCCCAAAAGAGTGGCTGGATGGAGCAGGTGCTCTGTCATCACGTAAGATCAGTGACGGCTGGGTGACAGCCTCACATGCATTACCACCACTTTCTGGAAGGTGGTTGAGAATGTGTCTCTCAGAGGCAGAGGTGAGGAGGAAGGGCCACTTGGACAAGACAGGAACCTTCAAAAGTGTTTTCCTCAGCTGAGAAATGGGCTGCTGGCATTTGTACAGGACTTCCAGGATGGAGATAGTATTCAGAATTTTATTAAAAAGGAAGATGCTAGGTATAGCCCCTTCTTCGTTTTTCAGTATTTTTTGCATAAAGACATATTTTTCAAAGTAGTAATAAGTGACATAATTACTGGTTTTACCAGCAGTACCACCTGTTGGTGGGTTACTACACTGAGTCTTTTAAATGTATTGTATCATGTGCCCTGCTCAATTACTCTGTGGACCCAGGATGGTTATTGGCCACTTCCCCAACCCCAGCAGGAACCAGCAGGTGTTCCCCCCACCCCACGTTTTATAAATGAAAAATCTAATGTCTGGAGGTATAATTTCCCAGTGTTCATGCATTTAACAAAACGGGAGAGCTAGGATTTGATTCCCAGTCTCCTATGCATTGCGTGGGAGCCTTGCAGCGACCCCACGAGCGGTTAATGTGCCCAAGCCTGGGTGAGGGGAGCGGGCGTGATGGCAGAGCACCAAATATGGGATATTAGAAACTTACATTTCTCGAAGTGCCACTGTCTGCATTATATTAATATTCTATATTTATGTATTTTCAATGAATCTAGTCCTTTGACCACAGGCTTGCTCTTTGGGTACAAATATTGCTTCACTTTGGGTCTATTTCTTAGGTATGCTAGGGCCTCAGATCAAGTATCTGAGCTCCCTTACAAATGGCAGAAACTGCCTGCCAGCCCCTTTCAATTCAATTCTGGGGAAGCAGGGTTATATATTTAGGTTTATTTTTGCATCCTTAAAAAACTTGTAGGTGGAGGGAGAGGGGTATGTTAATTTACGGTGGTGGATTAAAATATAAAAGAAAGCTGGTTCATCTGTATGGAAATTTTGGCCATGTTATCCAGACATAACTTACTAGAGGACACAGGGCTATACGTATCTATTATGTTTTAAATAGTTCATATTCAGAAGTTTAGAAATGAGAATGGTTTGCGATGACTGTAGTTGCCCGGCTGCATACTCTGAACTTCAGCTTTTGTAGACATTTGATAATGTCGTGTTCTTTGCTGCTGCTGATTTCAAAAATAGCAGGCATGTTCTTTAGCTTCCCTCTGGGGACCGTCTTACATGTTAAAAGGATGGTAATTCATTAGCTTAGTTTTTCTTTTCATTTTATTTGGCGAGGAAGCCTGAATAAAACATTAATTGTATTCCATTGGCTGCCAAAGTATAGACATTGTATTAAGGAAGTGAGAGCTGTAGGGTAGGTTGCTCTTTCTTCATTGATTGTTCCTTGGAAAAAGTGACTTGTGGATAGATGGCAATTCCGTTGTGAATATCATTATTTTTATGGCCTTTGAAAAACAACACAGAGAAGTGGAGAGGGCCATCCTAGCAGAACAGTGATATGTCACATGAAGTGACTTGCCTGAGTCTTGTTTTTTCTCCCCCATATTAATATAGTGTTGAGTTCCTAATTATGAAGATGGAAAATTCGGTTCTTGAAAATAAGACTCCAGAATAATAATAACTGATTGTGATTTAGTTTTATCCACATAAATGGCTTCACTTCCCTTTCTAGGAGAATAAAGTTTTTCTTCTCCCTCAGTCAAAATAATTTCCTTTGTTCTTATTCAGTTACTTTTCTTGCTAAACATTTTTGTACATGTAGAATAGCACAATTTGAAGAGTATACCCAGAAAAAACGTCCAACTTTTTTTCTGGTTCACGGGAAAATGGAAGACTAGAATAGTCATGAGCTTTCTATACTATTAACAATATATTTTAAATTTCATTTTTATTACTTTGCTAATCAGTCATTTTTTTCAATCCTTTTTTATGAATCTGTATTAAAATAAAAATAAAAATACAACAAAGGGAGTGTATTGCTCTAAAAATGATAGTCTTACTGCACTTTTTCCCCATTACTTCTATCTGAAAATTAAGGCATTCACTTGATGTCCATAAAAGTTTAAACCATCCTGGTCTCTGTTTGAAATGAATTACAAGTGTATTTTCCTCCTGTTTAAAGAGGTTCTGAGCAATATTGCCTCTGGCCAAGTAATATTTGCAAAGTAATTTTCCCTGAACACATGACAATACATAATATCATGAGGTTACACAATGTATTTGAAAAAAATGTGGACTTGAAGTCAACTGGACCCTATCTGTTCCTGGAGTGACCAAGAGGCATGGCCAAGTCCCTGGGCAGAATGGATTGTCTACCCAGCTACATGGACCAGGAGGGATGGAAGCCCACACCTGGCAGCTCTCCACCATGGTGCTTGCTCCTGGGGCAGGAAGAGAAGGGAAAGGCTTCAACCATGTTTCCTGTGACTGAATTCTCAGCACGAGGCTGCATTTTAGATTCACCTCGTATCAGTTTTGCAAAGTCTCTGCTGTCCTTGGAATCCATGCCTTCCATTGAATGGAAGCAGGTGAAAAGAAGGTGGTAGGAATCATAGATGTGTGGGCAGCACTGTGCCAGGGGCAGCTCTTTGTGCTTGAGAATCAGGTGATTGACTGTTTGCAGGGATTAAAACCAAGGTTCACTGGGTGTTGAGGCTTTGATCTTCACCAAATCCACTGAAATAGCTGAAATTTCATGGGAAGGTGACAAGGATTTCCTAAGCCAAATGCAAATAGATGTTTCACTTTCAGCTCAAGCTCACACCCAAAGGCTTTGCAAGTGTGCAAAAAGCCCTGGACTGTAAACCAGAAAATGTTGATTTTTACAGAGTATTCCTTCCAATTCGAATAGACTGAAACTTAAATTGCAACATGTTAAACTTTTTTTTAGTTATTATATAGCTGATGATTATCTTAATAAGAATTCAATGATAGATACCTGTGAATTAGACATAATGTTATTTCAAGGTTTTTGAGGATTTGGGAAGGTTTTTATCAAATGACAAATTTAATCTTTTGGATAAAGACCATGTATTCTCACTCTTGGTAATGCAGCCAGTTATGGACTATACATCATCTTTTTTCTTTAGTTAACTGATGCTAATGAATATTGTATAAAACTTGATAAACATGTGAAACATTTTCCAACATGAATACATGTTACAATTAACCTATAATTGCAAGTGCCTTATTTAAAAAAATCAGTGTGAGGATTAGCGTTTATACTGGGAAAAATATGTAATTATATGAGGTATTAGCCCAGGTTTTGTCATGTTTGACATTTATGAATTTTAGGCTCAAATGTGGCCCTGGCTTTCTGGTCAGAAAAATGGGTAGATAAAGATGAGATATTTCAAGGTAGTTTCTAATTAAAGGTCTGCAGCTTGTGGTCTCTTCTGTTCCAATGGATTCTTGTTTGTTGGTGAGGTTATTACAAGTGTTGCAATTAATTTGTCCCCAAAGCTATCATTCTCCATTTTGTGTGTATTATTATTATTTGGTTTATTTTTTAATGCAGACTTACATTACTATATTTTTTTCAATTTTTGAAAAAGATTATATCTTTAGTGGACCCTTTGAATCATGTGTCTGCCCTTTTTTGTATGTGTATAAAGGCATCAATGCCTTGTTTTTCTTTCTAGATGTCATGTAGTTATGGCCCCAGACATCACCTTTGCTGCCATATAGAGTCCAGTTGTCTTCAATTTTATGATTTTGTGATTGGAATATGGGATTGTTAGGTTCAGAAATTTGCTTCAGAAACACATTGAGGAGACAAGGCTTCTTTCTGCAGCGATCACTAGGTTTTTGACCACACGTGGGTCTTTGTCCACACCCCTACCTTCCTGGCAAGTATCTTCACTGTGTGGCCAGAAACAGCTTGCTCCCCCGGAAGGCCGCCTGCGGCCGTCAGCGCCACCTGGCGGCTGGTCGGAAGGCAGACTCTCAGACCCTGCCCGAGACTCCCGAACCAGAGCCGGCACTTTCACAAATCCTCAGGGGCTTCTTACACACACTGAAGTTTGAGAAGCACTGGGCTAAAATGTCCTTGTCCTTCCTCCCAACCTTGGGCCGGGCGTTTCTGAGTGCCCTCTCTACAGCGCACCTCCGTGTTCTCCTTAATCAGGTCTGCCACTGGGACCCCGAACAATCACACCGACCCTCTCCTTCATCAGGACGACTGGTGAAAGCTGCAAGACATTGTTTTCCTTTAGCATTAAACAAGGAAAAACCTCTTTGAAGTCAGCCGTGTTTCTTGCTATTGCATTGACACACGGAAAAAAAAACCCCGTGGATGTATTAATACTCGTAATTTATTGAGTATAGGTCCTTTTAAGCATTTTTCTTAATATTTAATCTCATTTCCTCATGGATCTAATGGGCTCGATGCTTCCCAGGCCTCTGACCCTTGTGTTCTTATCCCTGTGGATCATAGGCTTTTGACAATCCCAGGTTCACAGCTCCCAGCTCCAGGGTTGGCCTTGGAGCACAGGGCCCCTGACATTGGTCCCTGTGAAAAGCTTTTAGGGAGGCTGACGATCGGCCTATTGACCTGACTTGTCAGAGCCCCATTCCGTCTGTCTTTGGGGGTGGGGATGGAGTGAGAGCCGCGTACACTGGTGCATGTAAACATACTTCACATCCGCCCACGCTCTGCGCGTTGCCATGGGCACCCTGGGCCTTTCCCTTTCATTCTGCATCTCTTGCTGATTTCACAGGCCCGTCCTTTGCCCAGCGCCTCTGGCTGGCGCTTCTGAGATGGGAGTTGATTTCAGTCCTTGACATGATAGCACTCCGGCTTGGTGCCTTGAGTTAATTCCAAATTGTCTTTCATCTGACTTACAGATGGATTTGCAAAATACAAATCATTCATTTATTGCCCAGGCTTGACCCAGTGTTCCCCCACCCCCAGGTCCCACACACTGAAGGCTTTGAAGCTGTCGCTCTGGGTGCCTCGGTGGAGCTGTGCCCGCACCCCACATCCCATCACGGAAAGGCACCCCCAGCAGGGCACAGGAGAGGAAGAGCGAATTTCCTGTGCTCCTTTCCTTACTGATTTCTCTCTGCAAGGGAGCAGTGGGGATCAAGTTGTAGGTCTTCTCTGACTGATGCAGAATTACTTTTCCTCTAAACTTTCCTGAGGCATAATTCCATCCACACTAGCAATTTTGCCCCATTTCTTAATGCATAGTAATCTTGCCTTTCAAAACACAGAAGAGCCCTTTCATCACTGAATTTTTCTCCCCTTTGATCCTTTACTGGGCTATTTTTCAAGCTCAGAGGCATGCCCGATGGTCAATCTCGAGATGCTTGGCACTCGCTTTGAACATGAATCCCAAACTCAATGACTTTGCTCATGGGCTCTCCAAACACTTCCTCCAGGCCTCTGGAGCCTACAGCCTCCTTCAAGAATGGAATGGAGGGAGGACTATGAGGCGATGAGAACATTTTTTTTTTTCTTCAGTTGGTGATATTGTCTTCACAAATGAGCTGATTTTCTTCCATATGAAAGAGAGCTTTTTCTCCATCACCGACCGTATAATGAGTTACACAACACGCTAAGTGAGAAGGCTGAGCCCAGGTCAGTCAGCATTTCTGGGATTTAGCTCCATCATCTGTATCCCAAAGTGACACAACAGAATGTTCTATATTCTGCCTTCTGGGCTCTGTTTGCGAGCTCATTCATGATGCATGCACATGCACAGTTCTTCAGTATTCTGAGACAAGCTGGATTATTATCTTGGTTTCATGGAAAATTTTGAAAGACTCAAGGAATTTCCTCTAGAGTCAGTTGGCCGGCCAAAAGGAAATGCACATTTTTTAAGAAGAGGATATCCTCTTGCTCTTTACAGTTTTCCGTTTCCTCCTGCCCACTGCCCTGGTTCGGGTGAGGACCCACAGAATTTGGGTGATGCTGTGAAGAGACACGGGGTCAGCTGAGGCAGGTGTAGGGTGTGGTGGGGGAAACGTTGCCTCCATTCACACTCAGAAGCAGATTAGTGTCTGTGGGTTCATTTGTGGCTCGTAGTTCCGAAAGTTGATATGCCCGAAATGTGACTCTGTGGGAGCTGAATTGACCAAACATTAAATCACTGGAAACCCAACCCGGCCTGGAATCCTTAATATCATCTGTCCTCAACCTAGAAACCAGAAAATGCTTTAGAGATGGTGCAATGTGTGCTGACCACAGTAGCCTTTTGTACTGCTGACTGGACGCATTACGTACCATGGCATTCCACTTAGAAAATGGGTCCCTTGGAAAATACAGTACAGGTGATTCTTGAACAACACACGTTTGAACTGCATAGGTTTTTCCAATGAATGTATTGGAAAATGTTTTGGAGATTTGCCACAATTTGAAAAATCGCTTTCTTTTCTGTCCCTTGATTGTAAGCATACGGTATATAATACACATAACATAGAAAATATGTGTTAATCAACTATGTTATTGGTAAGGCTTCTGGTCAACAGTAGACTATTAGTAGTTGAGTTTTGGGGGAGCCTAAAGTCATACATAGACTTCCAACTACACAGGCTGTCGGCACCTCAATCCCCTGTTGCTCAAGGGCCAACTGTATTCATTTTAGGCACATCCTTTTATGATTCCATCTGTGCTTTTCTAAATTCTGAAGTGGTCTTTTCTTCAGCACTTCATCCAAAGTCAGTTGTCCTTGGTCTTGTTCTCTTATTTTATTGCTTTCTAAATTTTTATGATATATTTAATTTTATTCTCTCCCTTAGTTGTGACTTTAGTAATCTGTTCCAAATATTGGCGATGCTTTCCCGTTGCTCAGGTGCCAGCGTGCAGTCCCCACGAAGGGACTCCCTGCATCCCTGACAGCTGGTCACTCCACGTGTACTCCCTGTGTCACTGGTGGCTGGTCACCCCACGTGTACTCCCTCTGTCACTGACGACTGGTCACCCCATGTGTACTCCCTCTGTCACTGGTGGCCGGTCCCTCCATGTCACAGCTCTGGCCGCGGCTGGCCCAGGGCATAGATCCTGTTCATTTACGCTTTCTTCCAAACCTAGAGCACCGTGTTCTAAAACCTGACATTTTACTTCCAGCTAAGCAACGTCCAGGACACCGTTTCCACCGCTAGTAAGTATTTATGAGTAAAGCCTCATGCTTTCTAACCAGAGATTGCTTTTCTCTGAACCTTATCATCATGTGCCTGGGATATGTACAGAATCCCAATGATTGGAAACCCCTGAAATATTTATTATGTTTGCCCGTATCTATTTTTGCACATTGCTATCTCTCTTGCTATGCTTAGTGCATTTTAAAACCACTTTCTGGGGATTGTTACCATGGTTTTATGTTTACTGCATATAAGGGTGTGACATATAACCTAGCAATGTTTTGCTCTTGTTTCTTCTTGCTGGAAAGGTTATCCTGGTTTCTGAATCTGGAGTGTGTATGAGAGTATGAATTTTTCTCGTGTGTTTTGTCCCATTTTGGCACAAAGAAGAAAATAAAACACCTACAGACTGAAAGTCACAGTGAAAACATTTGTGGTGGTTTTGATGTACGCTGTTTGACTAGACAGTCTCATTATTTAAATTCTATTGTTCGTACTGATTCATCTCTTCTTGCTTATGTCTTACCTAAAGATTTGGATTTGAATGTGAAATCAGCCATTGGGACATATATATCAGAACCGATTTATGAATGAGTTGCTTTGTAGTCCCCAGGACTATATAGCGAATCCAGGAAGGGCTTGGCAGGATAAAGGAGGGTTAAAAACTGGATTTAGAACTATAATCCTAAACTACAGAATGATATTTGTCTAAAGCAATCAACTTGTGACTCAACCACATTTCACTGGTATTTGCTAATCTCACCAGCATATGGGATCAGGGAATTAAAAATAAGAAGATCAAATAAATTACTGTTCACAGTTTCTTTAGAGGAGAATATGAGACTTTGTACTGAATTACTCGTTTATATTTTTTAAAGGGAAAACTAAAAGAAATAAATTCTACTAATCTGAAGATACCCTTGTTAATCTCTAAAACAGAGTAAAATGAGAGTTAGCTATGCATTATCAATGTGAATGCATTTCCATCTGTTTCCAGGTTAGGCCTATGTTTCCAGATTCCAGGGTGCCCTGAAGGGCATGGGTGCCCCCTGGGCCCTCTTAGCCATGGGAGATACCCTGTACCGGCCTGATGAGACCAGAGAGTCACATTTTGCAAAGAGTCAGATCCTGTCTCTCCCCAGTCCAGCTGGGAGAAACTCTGTAAGTTTCTTCAGTTTTAGGGTTCTGAGACAGACCTGAGATTGAAGCCTGGTTTCCCCAATAACTAGCTGAGCTAGTGTGGATGTTAATTTGACATCCCCGAGCCTCTGTTTCCTCACCTGGGAAACAGGGGTGACCATGTTTACCTCTCACCATTGGAGTAAAGATTTAGAAAGGGGATTTCCGGCTAAGAGCTCGCCACAAAACCCGTAACTCAGCTGCATTCAAGCAGTGGTGGTGTGTGTGGCTCGTACAAGGGAGCCTCAGGGTGTCAAGATGGAAACTAGGGTTCCTGCCCCCCAGGGAACTCCCAGAGCTTGGAAAGAGAAGACCGAAATGTCACTCTCTTCCTCTGAAGGGTTTTCTTATGACTTAGAAGGACTCACTCATAGTTATGGCTCCTTCATTCCTACTGGTTATTTGTTCCCTGCTAAAATATTTTTCTATATTATTAGTCTTTTAAAAAACACAACCTTCATTTTATTTGAATTCCTTGTTCTGTATTTTGTATCTTCCTTCTAATTTCTTGTCATTTACTTCATTCTTTTAGGTTATAGAAAGAATATGAAGCTAATTTGTTTCCGGTCTTTCTCTCTTTTAAAAAGAAAGACATTTAAAGCTCCACATCTCTCTAATGAACACAGCAGCTGCTCTCCACAAGATATATTTTTAAATCACATTATCGTTTGTGGTCGGTCATGTAAGCACATTTGTATTTCCTTGAATTTCTGGTCTATTTGGTATGTCCCACATATCACCCTTGGTCGTTGATTCTTCTCCAACCCCGATGAACTTCCCTGCTGCCCATTAGAGTGCTAGAGTTCTCTAATTTTTCTGCTGTATAGAAGTTGCAAATTCTATTTCTATTATTTTTGTTGTTAATCTAAATACCTCACTTACAGAGCTTAAAGTTAATGAGCAGGTCTGTCCTCCTGAACCTGTATTCTTTCATTCTGTTCTCTTTTCTCCTACTTTTCATGTTGTTTTTTTCTAGAAATTTAATTCTTTTTAATACCTTCTCAGTCTTTTTAAAAGTGAATACTTACTTGGATGTAGCAACCTGTTCATGGAGCTCTTATTCACCATTAATCCCAGTGGGGTGGTCTGTCTGAATGGTTGAGGGCTGGTGAGGCCCCGACCCCAGCCTATCAGGACGGATGCCTGACGAGTCAGCCTAGGCCTGGCCGAGCACGCCGTGCACGCTGGCCGAAGGCCCACCTGTTCCTGCAGGATTTGTTTCCTTCTTGCTGAAGTATAATCTTCAATAGTTTCTTCGGTGAGGGTCTGAGAGTGGTAAGTTCTCTCGTTCTTTTTATGTTGCAAAAGATCTTTGTTTTTCATTTTTGGCTGATAATATATCTAGGTGTAGAACTCTCTATTGACATTTACTTTGCTTCAGAATTTATGTGAGACTGTCTTGTGATTTTCTTACATATTTTATTGGTGATAAAGCAGTGTGCTGACAATTTTTTTGTCCTTGCTTTGCTAGTAACCTGTCTTTTTCCTTCTGATAGGCTTTAATATTTTCCTCTAACCCTGTGATGGTCCATAGTTTTGTATAGTTGTGATACCAATTTTTAAAAATATTTATACTGCTTTTTATGTAATATTTCTGGACCCTGAAGATTCACGTTGTTCATAATTCTGGAATTTCCTTTAGGAATATTGTCTCTCCCATTGTCTTCTTCCAGGATTCCTATTAAAAATACTTTGGAATTTGTTATCCTTTTCTCTGTTTTTTTTAAACGTCTCTTTGCATTCCTCCCTCTTTACGTCCTGTGTTGCATTTTGGACCATTTCATCATATCAACTTTCTTCTTCATGATTCCTTTTCTTTCTATGTCCAGTTGAAGTTTTGTTTAGTTTTTTGGTTATTTGGGACCAGATTTCAGAAGGCTCAGGTGCTCTGCTCTCACTTCGTGTCCCCTTTTGTTCTGTTTATTTCCTTTTATTCCCAGTACCCACTTCCTTCCATGCTCCCCCCCCATCATTTGAAATATCCTAATGGATTTAATGTGCATCTTTGTGTAGCTATTTTTGTACGCTGTGTATTGTTGTTTTGTGTGAATGTTGGTTTTAATTTACATAATCAAAGGGTGTAATCTCTTAATTTTCATTAATACTATGGTGTTTAGAATTCTTCCATGTTGCTATGTGTAAATTTAATTTCTTGTACTGTATGGCTGCATTATACTCCTTGTATAATCACCACTTTTTATTTATCCACTTTTTATTTACCCAAATTATCTTCAAGCCCCACCACCACAAATGTCACTCAATGAAATCTCTCCTCTGTCCTTTCCTAGTCCTGTGTTAGAGTTTCTTTGGGAGATGGACACAGAATGGCTGACTAAATATTACTAGATTGCTCTGTACTAGGGCTACATTAATCTACATTCTTTTTTGCAAGGTATAAGGGTTCCCATCCTCCTATATTATTGCCAACCCTTGGAAATATTTGTTTTGATAAGTTTTGGTAGATGAAAAGCTGTAAAATGATATCTCATTGTTTTAATTCTTATATTTTATGATTACTAGTGAATTTTAGATTTGTTTTTATTCATTTAAGCCTTACGGGTTTTCTTTTCTAAAAGTTGCTCATTCATATCCTTTGCTATGCTACTGTTGGGGTTTTGTCTTTTTCTTTTTGATTTTCAGAAGCTCTATGTATATTCTAAATATTAAGTATTGTTGATTTTAGATATTGAAAATATCTTGTCCTATTCTGTCATTATTCATTATTTACCTTTATCCTTAGTCTTCTGCATTAAACAGAAATCTATAGTTTTTAGTTTATTTTTTAAGTATGATAAAATGCACTGATGATGATTTTTTCAGCTTAATGTGTTTTTCCATTTGAATACACTCATATTAACACCACCCAAAACAAAATGTACAGTGGGAAGTTTCCCATTCCCAGTCACATCCCCCCTGCCAGAGCCCCATGATGCAGCCCTCTCTGATTTCTATCAACACAGAGTAGTTTCACCCATTCCTGGGTTTCATATAAATAGAATAAAACTGTATGCCTTTGGTATCTGACTTTCTTTCCTTAATATAATACCTATTAAATTCACATATATTGTTGCCGGTTTCAGAAGTTTATTCCTTTATTAAAAAAATTTTTTCCATTCTCTTGTTGTCAGACTTTTGGACTGTGTCCAGTCTTTGCCTGTATGAGAAAGTCTGGTATGAATATTTTCGTAGTCTTTCTGTGGACATATGTTAGTATTTCTCTTGACTAAATACTAGGAGGGGGATTGCATGTTTTTAACTTTGTAAGAAACTTCAAGAGGATACCGTTTAAACTTCTGTCAGAAATGTATGATAATTTTTATTGTCCCACATTCTCTCCAACTTTTATTATGACAGTATTTATAGTTAAATCATCCTAATGTATATGAGATAGTATTTTATTACAGTTTGAATTTGCATTTCCTGATTACTAATGGTGCTATTTCATGTGGTCATTTGCCACAGCGTATCTTCTTTTGTGGAAGTTCTTATTCAAGTGTTGTGCCTAATAAACTCTTCTTATAGTTGAGTTGTAAGGATTCTTTATATTTTCTTGATGTGACTAATATGCCAGGTATAATATTTCATTCGTTTGTAGCTTGCCTATGCATTTTATTAATGATGCTTTTCAATTAGCAAATTAAAAGCATTGATGAAGTCTAGTTCTTTGACTCTTTTTTCTTCTTTTTTTGGTTGGTGTCCCCCCCAAATTTATTATGCCAACATTGTAAAGATATCCTCCCAGCCTTTCTTTTAGAAATGTATGATTCCAGTTTTTCTGTTTGTCTTATGATCCATCTTCAATTATGTTTTACATAGAGAATGAGGTAGGACTCAATGTTCATTCCCCTTCAACTATGTATCTGGTTCATATAGCATTCTTTATGATAAAAACTTTTCCTCTCCACCCTCTCTATTTAATTGACTTCGCACCTTGGTTTCAAAAAAAAAAAAAAGACTTATCCTGTATGTGTAGAACTCTATTCTGAAGATCTATTTGTCTGCTCTATGCCAGGGCCACACTGTTTTAATTATAGGTGGTTGGGCTAAAATTCAAGTTATATAATTTCTTGAGGTAGTTTTGCTTATACTGTTTTGATTACTAAAGGTATTTTGTAACCTTAAAACTCAAGTGCTCTATGTGATTTTCTTTTTTGAGATTGTTTTGGCTTTTTAAATTTCATTTTCTTGCCATATTACTGTAATTAGAACTTAGGGTACAATGTTAAATGTTGATGGCAAGTGAGTAAAAGTGACAAAAGTGGACGTCTTTGCCTTGATCCCAGTCCTAAGGGGAAAGCATTCAGTATTTCACCATTAGAGATAACGTTAGTTGTGTATTTTCCACAGATGTCCTTTAATGTGGAAATTCCTTTCTAGTCTTAGTTTCCGGAGGATTTTATAAATGCGGTTAAATTATGTCAAATGCTTTTTTGTATATATTTAGATAATTACATGCTTTTTTTCCCCCTTTATTCTGTTGTAATGAATGATTTTGACAGATTTTTGAATCTCGAGCCAGTTTTGTGTTTCTAGGATAAGCACTATTTGGTCATAATGGACTATCCTTTTTTATGTTGATGGAATTCAATTGCTGATATATTAATGGATTTTTGTATATATACTTATTATTATTTTCAATCTTATCATGTCTTTGTTAGGTGTTAGTATCAGGACTTTGCAGCCTCAGAAAATTGCTTGGGAAGTGTTCCCTCTTCCTCTATCTTCTAAGAGAAATGGTGAAGGATTGGTACCACTTTTTCCTTAAATGTTGATATTGGACTTGACCTTTTTTTCTTCTGTTTTGCTTTTATGGGTAAGCTTCTGATTACACATTCCACTTCTTTAACAGGTATTGGGTTGTTTAGGTTTTTTGTTTGTTTGTTTTTGTTTTTCTTCTTCCATAGTTGTAGGGTGTGTTTTTCAAGGAATTTGTCCATTTCATATGAATGGTCATATTTATTGGCATAAAGTTGTTTATAGTTGATAATCCTCTTACTATTTTTTTAAATACTGGTAGGAACTATTTTTCATCTGCTTTTATTTTATTAATTTCTGCTTTTTTAATTTATTACTCCCTTTCTTCTACTTTGGTTTCTTCCTTTTCTTGCTTGTTAAGTTAGAAGCCTAGATTTTTTATTTTATAACATTTTTTTCTATTTGAACAGACATGTAAAGCTATAATCTCCCTCTAAATACTGCTTTCATTGCATGCCACACATTTTGATATATTGTGTTTTCATGATCATTTTTCATTTAATCCAAAATATTTTCTATTTTTCTATAGGTCATCACCTATTTAGAAATATGTTGTTTAACTTCCAAATATTTGAATATTTTAAAAGTTATCTTATTGATTTTAATTTTAATGCTATTATTGTCAGAGAACATACTTTGTATGAATTACTATAACTTGAGGGCTTTTGTTAAATGTCTAAGAATATGACTTATCTTGGTGAATGTTTCAAGTGCTCTTGGCAATAATCTGTATTATGCAATTGTCAAGTGGAGTATTCTATAAATGTTAATTATGTTAAGTGTTACTCAAGTCTTCTATATTTTTTTCACTTTTTGGTCTCCTTGTTTATCAGCCATAAGGAGTAACATTTTAAATCTCCCTCTATGAATGTAGAGCTGTAAAACTACATATATTTCCTTAGTTCTGTCAATTTTTGCATTATGTGTATTGAAGCTCTGTTATTAGGTGCACACAAATTTAGAGTTGTTATTTATTCTAGTTGTAGTGATTTTTAACATAATAAAATATTATTTGTCTTTATCTTTGGCATTACTACTTATCTTGAATTGTACTATCTCTGATATAAACATTGCATCCAGGTTATGATGAACAGTGGTTGGATTAGCATGTTATTTTTCAACATTTTATTTTCAACCATCTGGTTTTTTCTTTTATGTTCTAAGTGTTCTTGTAAGAGGTATACATTTGGATCTTTTTAATCTAACCTTTAAATGGTGTTTAGTGTATTTATGTTTTATGTCATCATCAATATGATTGTATTCAAGTCTTTCACATTGGTATGTATTTTTCTTTCTTATTTCCTGTCTTATTTGGAAGGATTGAGTAATTATTTAACTCTACTTTTTAAATATACATTCTCATGGGATGTTTTAGGGGTTGCTAGAAATTATCATACATATCTTTAAGTTATCATTCTCTAATTTCCGATTATATTAAACTGTTTTAGAAAAGCAAGAATCTCACAGCTGAATAATTCTATTTATACCCCCATCCCTTGGAGTCCTTTATTCCTCTGTAGTCTAAAAACCCCACATGTTGCTACTTTTGCTTTCAACAATTTCAGCTTAAATCTACATTATATATATATACACACACACACACACACACACACACACACATACATATATGTAAATGATGCATACATATTTGCATATGCACAAACACAGACATATTAGAGATAATCAATAGGTCCTTTATTTTTACCCAAAAAATATGTTTCTGTGGTTTTCCTTCTCTTTGGCAGTGCTTCTGTCTTGCATCATACCCCTTCATCCTGAAAAAATTCCTTTAGGATTTTTGTGGCACAGGTTTTCTGGCTAGAAAATCTCTGAGTTTTTCTTTGGCTGAAAATGTCCTTATTTGGCTTTCCTTTTGATGTATATACTTTGGCTAGATAGAGAATTCTCGATGGAGTTCTATATCTACCTTTTCCGTTGTGTTTTTTGTTTTTCTTTCAGCACTTTGAAAGCCTTGTTCCTCTCTGAGAGAGTCAGCCATCATTCTCGGACCTGCACGTAGCGTGGCCTATTTTTTTCTGACTATGTTTTCCTTTTGGGTTTTCAGCATTTTGCCTCTGATGTGTTATGTGTGATTTTGAAATTTTATTAAAAAAAACTTTTTTTGAATGTATAATGTGCATGGTTTGCTGAGCTTTTTGTATCTGTATGTTGATGCATTTCATCAATGTAAAAGCTTATCCACAATTGTCTCTTAAAACACTTTTTTCTCCTACGTCTCGCTCGTCTTTTTCTGGGACTCCAGTTATTTATATTACTTGGTAGTATATTACAGGCCTTGGATGGCTTCCTTTATTTCAGTTTTTATTCTCTTTGTGTTTTAGTTTAGATAGTGCCTATTGCATTGCTTTTAATTTCATGAATCTTTTCTCTGCTGTGTCCAGACTGCTAGTAAGTCCAGAGACTGAATTCCCCTCTGATATCACACTACTCCACTCTGATAGTTCTGTTTGACTTTTGTTTTTAGTGTTTCCATTTCTCTGCTGAAATTCCTCATCTTTTCACACTTGTCACCAGCATTTTCCTCTAGATCCTTCAGCATAGTTATTTAAAAATCCCTAAATGATATAATTGAAACATGTGGGCCATTTACACATTGGCTTCTATGAACTGTTTCCTCTTAAATCTGGGCCCAATTTTCCTACTCCTTTGTGTATCTTGTGATTTTAGATTTTGTGCCAAACATTGTGTTGGGGTCAGGGATATTTACCTCTCAAGGAGGGCATGCCCTTCTGTCAGGCTGATGATGTGAGACTGAGTCAAACATGAAGCTGAACTGGCCTGGACTGCCATGCAGAGTTGGAATCCGTAGTTAGATTCAATTCACCATGGGCTTCACATGTTGTGAAGGTGGGGCTGTGACTTTGCCTTCAAAAGAGCTTGGGGTCTGAGCGCCAGCCAGACTCTTCAGATCCCTTTGTGCATTGCAGGGCCAGCCACTGACTTTCCAAACCATGGGAATTCTTTTCTGTTTTACAGTCTGTCTACCAGCTTTCTGAGTTTCCAGAGTGTTCTTTTTGCTCTCTAGACCCATTCCTGGCTTTCTGCACCTGGGGGAGATCTCTTTTCACCCTAGGTCACTGGTCTTGGCCTTTGGAGGGCCACTGCAGTGCACTGGCTGAATGTCCAGGGATCTCTGTAGGGATTTGTACGGGTCTCCTGCCCTCCTAGCTTTGGGAATTTATTTCTGTTTGCTAAATATATTCTTGCCTCTTACTGTCCTACCATAACCTGCCCCTTGGTATTTCTTAATTATGTATTCACAAATATTCCATGTATTATTTTTATGTTTAAAATGTATATTTAAAATTGAAATTTATCTTGCTATGTCGATATCTTAAATCCAGATTGGAAAAAAGGATGTGTTCTGGGGGGGGAGTCGTGCATAGAGAAACAAAGAAGCAAATAAGTCGGGAGAAAAACAGGTTTCATAAATTTTATCATAAACTCTGTCATTTCTCATTTACACAGAACTTAAGCTTGTGGAAGACACATAGCTCTGGTGTAAGGTGAATGTGTCAGTCAGGGTGCACCAGAGAACCAGAACCAATAAGAGATAAAAGATGGTTGATATATAGATGATAGGAAGAGAAAAAGGAAGGGAGGAAGGAAGGAGGATAGATTTCAAGGAATTGGCTCTCACAGTTACAGAGTAGGCTGGACAAGTGTGAAATCCACAGGGAAGGCTGGAGACCCTGAAGCAGGAGCTGAGGCTGGCGTCCACAGGCAGACTTTCTTCGTCTGCAGGGAAACCTCAGTTCTGTTCCTGCAGCCTCTCTGTTGACCAGGTGCCACCAACCCAGATAGCCCAGGGTAATCTTTCCTTAAAATCGACTAACTGTTGATGTTAGCACAGCTGAAATGCACTATCACAGCTTTATGTAGACTAGCGTTTAATGGGTAACTGGAGTCTGTGGCCTAGTTTTCTTTATTTTATTTTATTTTTTCTTTTGGCATCATTAATCTACAGTTACATGTGCAACATTATGGTTACTAAACTCCCCACTTCATCAGGTCCCCCCCACTTACCCCATTACAGTCACTGTCCATCAGCGTAGTGAGATGCTATAGAGACACTACTTGTCTTCTCTGAGTTGTACAGCCCTCCCCATGGCCCCCCAACATTACGTCTGCTAATCATAATGCCCCTTTTTCCCCCTTGTCCCTCCCTTCCCAACCATCTTCCTCAGTCCCTTTCCCTTTGGTAACTGTTAGTCCATTCTTGGGTTCTGTGAGTCTGCTGCTGTTTTGTTCCTTCAACTTTTCTTTGTTCCTATTGTCCACAGATGAGTGAAATCATGTGGTACTTCTTTTTTTCTACCTGGCTTATTTCACTGAGCATAATACCCTCTAGCTCCATACATGTTGTTTCAAATGGTAGGATTTGTTTTCTTCTTAAGGCTGAATAATATTCCATTGTGTATATGTACCACATCTTCTTAATCCATTCATCTACTGATGGACACTTAGGTTGCTTCCATTTCTTGGCTATTATAAATAGTGCTGCAATGAATATAGGGGTGCATCTGTCTTTTTGAAACTGGGCTTCTGCATTCTTAGGGTAAATTCCTAGGAGTGGGATTCCTAGGTCAAATGGTATTTCTATTTTGAGTTTTTTGAGGAACCTCCATACTGCTTTCCACAATGGCTGAACTAATTTGCATTCCCACAAGCAATGTAGGAGGGTTCCCTTTTCTCCACATCCTCGCCAAAATTTGTTGTTGTTTGTGTTTTGGATCCTGGCCATCCTTACTGCTGTGAGGTGATATCTCATTGTGGTTTTAATTTGCATGTCTCTGATAAGTGATGTGGAGCATCTTTTCATGTGCCTGTTGGCCATCTGAGTTTCTTCTTTGGAGAAGTGTCTATTCATGTCCTATGCCCATTTCTTAATTGGATTATTTGCTTTTTGATTGTTAAGGTGCATGAATTCTTTATATATTTTCGATGTCAACCCCTTTTCGGATATGTCATTTATGAATACATTCTCCCATACTGTAGGATGTCTTTTTGTTCTACTGATGGTGTCCTTTGCTGTACAGAAGCTTTTCAGCTTGATATAGTCCCACTTGTTCATTTTTGCTTTTGTTTTCCTTGCCTAGGGAGATATGTTCATGAAGAAGTCACTCATGTTTATGTCCAAGAGATTTTTGCCTATGTTTTGTTCTAAGAGTTTTATGGTTTCATGACTTACATTCAGGTCTTTGATGCACCTTGAGTTTACCTTTGTGTATGGGGCTAGACAGTAGTCCAGTTTCATTCTCTTACATGTAGCTGTCCAGTTTTTCCAACAGCAGCTGCTGAAGAGCCTGTCATCTCGCCATTGTATATCCAAGGCTCCTTTACCATATAGTAATTGACTGTATATGTTTGGGCTAATGTTTGGATTTTCTATTCTATCTCACTGGTCTGTGGGTCTGTGTTTGTGCCAATACCAAATTGTCTTGATTACTGTGGCTTTGTAGTAGAGCTTGAAGCCAGGGAGTGTAATTCCCCCTGTTTTATTCCTCCTTCTTAGGATTGCTTTGGCTATTCGGGGTCTTTTGTGGTTCCATATAAATTTTAGAATTATTTGTTCCAGTTCATTGAAGAAAGCTTTGATAGGGATTTGATAGGGATTGCGTTAAATCTAGATTGCTTTAGGTAGTATAGCCATTTTGACAATATTTATTCTTCCTAGCCAAGAGCATGGGATGCATTTCCATTTGCTAGTGTCCTCTTTAATTTCTCTTAGAGGTGTCTTGTAGTGTTCAAGGTATAGGTCTTTAATTCCTTCGTTAGGTTTATTCCTAGGTATTTTATTCTTTTTGATGCAATTGTGAATGGAATTGTTTTTCTGATTTCTCTTTCTGTTAGCTCATCGTTAGTGTATAGGAAAGCAACAGATTCCTGTGTGTTAATTTTGTATCCTGCAACTTTGCTGAATTCAGATATTAGTTCTAGTAGTTTTGGAGTGGAGTCTTTAGGGTTTTTTATGTACAATATCATGTCATCTGCAAATAGTGACGATTTGACTTCTTCTTTACCAATCTGGATGCCTTGTATGTCTTTGTTTTGTCTGATTGCCGTGGCTAGGACCTCCAGTACTATGTTGAATAACAGTGGAGAGAGTGGGCACCCCTGTCTTGTTCCCGATCTTAGATGAAAAGCTTTCAACTTCTCGCTGTTAAGTATGATATTAGTGTGGGTTTGTCATATATGGCCTTTATGATGTTGAGGTACTTGCCGTCTATACCCATTTTGTTGAGAGTTTTTATCATGAATGGATGCTGAATTTTGTCAAATGCTTTTTCAGCATCTATGGAGATGATCAAGTAGTCTTTGTTTTTCTTTTGGTTGATGTGGTGGATGATGTTGATGGATTTTCGAATGTTGTACCATCCTTGCATCCCTGGGATAAATCCCACTTGATCATGGTGAATGATCCTCTTGATGTATTTTTGAATTTGGTTTGCTAATATTTTGTTGAGTATTTTTGCATCTACGTTCATCAGGGATATTGGTCTGTAATTTTCTTTTTTGGTGAGGTCTTTGCCCGGTTTTGGTATTAGAGTGATGCTGGCTTCATGGAATGAGTTTGGAAATATTCCCTCCTCTTCTATTTTTTGGAAAATGTTAAGGACAATGGGTATTATTTCTTCTCTATATGTCCTGTAAAATTCATCAGGTCTGGGGCTTTTGTTCTTGGGCAGTGTTTTGATTACCGATTCAATTTCGTTGCTGGTGATTGGTCTGTTTAGATTTTCTGTTTCTTGCTTGGTCAGTCTTGAGAGGTTGTATTTTTCTAAGAAGTTGTCCATTTCTTCTAGGTTTTCCAGCTTGTTAGCATATAGATTCTCATAATATTCTCTTATAAATCTTTGTATTTCTGTGGGGTCGATCGTGATTTTTCCTTTCTCATTTCTGATTCTGTTTATGTGTGTAGATTCTCTTTTTCTCTTAATAAGTCTGGCTAGGGGATTATCTATTTTGTTTATTTTTTCAAAGAACCAGCTCTTGGTTTCATTGATTTTTTTCTATTGTTTTATTCTTCTCAATTTTATTTATTTCTTCTCTGATCTTTATTACGTCCCTCCTTCTGGTGACTTTGGGCCCCATTTTTTCTTCATTTTCCAATTACAATAATTGTGTCTTTCATTTGGGATTGTTCTTCCTTCTTTAAATAGGCCTGGATTACAATATACTTTCCTCTTAGAACTGCCTTTGCTGCGTCCCACAGAAGTTGGGGCTTTGTGCTGTTGTTGTCATTTGTTTCCATATATTGTTTGATCTCTGTTTTAATTTGGTCATTTATCCATTGATTATTTAGGAGCATGCTGTTAAGTCTTCCTGAATTTGTGAGCCTTTTTGTTTACTTTGTACAATTTATTTCTATCTATATACCTTTGTGATCTGAGAAGTTGGTTGGTAGAATTTCAATATTTTTGAATTTACTGAGGTTCTTTTTTTTGCCTAGTATGTGGTCTATTCTGGAAAATGTTCCATGTGCACTTAAGAAGAATGTGTATCCTGCTCCTTTTGGGTGTAGAGTTCTGTAGATGTCTGTTAGGTCCATCTGTTCTAGTGTGTTGTTCAGTGCCTCTGGGTCTTTACTTATTTTCTGGTTAATCTGTCCTTTGGAGTGAGTGGTGTGTTGAAGTCTCCTAAAATGAATGCATTCCTTTCTATTTCCTCCTTTAATTCTGTTAGTATTTGTTTCTCATATGTTGACACTCCTGTGTTGGGTGCATATATATTTATAATGGTTATATCTTCTTGTTGGACTGACCCCTTTATCATTATGTAATGTCCTTCTTTATCTCTTGCTACATTCTTTGTTTCAAAGTCTGTTTTGTCTGATACAAGTACTGCAACACCTGCTTTTTTCTCCTTGTTGTTTGCATGAAATATCTTTTTCCATCCCTTCACCTTTAGTCTATGTATATCTTTGGGTTTGAGGTGAGTCTCTTGTAAGCAGCATATAAATGGGTCTTGCTTTTTTGTCCATTCTGTTACTCTGTGTCTTTTGTTTGGTGCATTCAGTCCATGTACATTTAGGGTGATTATTGATAGATATGTATTTATTGCCATTGCTAGCTTTAGATTCATGGTTACCAAAGGTTCAAGGGTAGCTTCTTTACTATCTAACAGTCTAACTTAACTTTCTTGTTAAGTTATTGTAAACACAGTCTGATGATTCTTTATTTCTCTACCTTCTTATTCTTCCTCCTCCATTCTTTGTATACTAGGTGTTTTATTGTGTACCCTTTTATGTTTCATTTGACTGTTTTTGTGGGTCGTTGATTTTACTTTTTGCCTTTAGTTGGTATTTGGATGGTCTGCATTCTTTCCTATGATTTTATTTTCTCTGGTGACATCTTTTTAGCCTTAGGAGTGCTTCCTTCTAGAGAAGTCCCTTTAAGATATCCTGTGGAAGTGGTTTGTGGGAGGCAAATACCCTCAGCTTTTGCTTGTCTGGGAATTGTTTAATCCCTCCCTAAAATTTAAATGATAATCGTGCTGGATACAATATTCTTGGTTCAAGGCCCTTCTGTTTTATTACATTAAACATGTCATGCCATTCTCTTCTGGCCTGTAAGGTTTCTGTTGAGAAGTCTGATGATAGTCTGATGGGTTTTCCATTGTAGGGGATCTTTTTTCTCTGTCTAGCTGCCTTTAGTATTCTGTCTTTATCTTTGATCTTTGCCATTTTAATTATTATGTGTCTTGGTGTTGTCTTCCTTGGGTCCCTTGTGTTTGGAGATCTGTGGGCTTCCATGGTCTGAGAAACTATTTCTTTCCCCAGCTTGGGGAAGTTTTCAGCAATTATTTCTTCAAAGACACTTTCTATTCCTTTTTCTCTCTCTTCTTCTTCTGGTACTCCTATAATGCAAATATTATTCCGTTTGGATTGGTCACACAGTTCTCTTAATATTTTTTCATTCCTAGAGATCCTTTTATCTCTCTCTGCTTAAGCTTCTCTGAATTCCTGTTCTCTGTTTTCTATTCCATTAACAGTCTCTTGCATCTCATCTAGTCTGCTTCTAAGCCCGTCGATCGCTTGTCTCATTTCTGCATTGTCTTTCCTCACTTCCCTCACTTCCTCCCTTATCTCTTGCATATTTCTCTGTAGATCCATCAGCATGGTTATGACTTTTTTTCTAAATTCTTTTTCAGGACGATTGTGCATGTCTATCCCATCAGGCCCTCTCTCTGGTGTATGGCTAAGCTTTGTCTGGACCATATTCATCTGTCTTTTCATGGCAATAGAAGTGGTCCCTGGTAGTAGCCATGTGTGTCAGCTGAGAGAACAAAGTCCCTTCCTGCTTGTTGTTCTCCTTGCCCTTCTCAGGAGCCTGAGCTCTTTTCCAGCACACTGGGAGGCAGTCTCTAGGATAATCCCCTAAGCTGCCTGTGTGCAGGGTCGCCCTCAGCTTAGCCTATAGCACTGCAGGGGTTTGCAGTCTCATTGGGGGCATTCTGGTCCCCTTGGTGCCTTCTGAACCTGGTTCTGGGGTCCTTCCCGCTTAGCTGTGTGCCAGCCGAGAGGTGATTCTGTGAGGATGCTGTGGATGGCGCTGCTCCTCCACTGTTCCTCAGCAGCGGTGGCTCCGCCGGACCCTTTGTGGCTCTGGTCGGGGAGATAACGAATGGCAGGTTGCTTTTCTCTGTGGGAAGCCTCGGCGTGGCTGCTTTTCCTGGCCGCCAGCCAGGGGGTCCGAAGTTCCCCAAGACTCCCAGCCTGCTTGGCCGAGTGCGCTGGGACGATTTTGTTCCACTGTTAAGCCCTTGTCTCTTATAGCGCGTGCTTTTCTTTTGTTCCGGGGAGCTGGCTGAGGGAACCCACTTGTGGCCTCCGTCTCAGATCCTGCCCCTCTGTCTCTCCAGTCTTCGATACACCACACGATGTGGGCCAGTGCTCCCGGCGCAGATCACCAGGGCTGTTTATTTAGCCGGCCTGGGCTTCCACTCCCTCCCGCTCTGAATCTTTTCCTCCCGCAGGTGCGCTGGGGTCGGGGAGTGCTCGGGTCTGCCGGATCGCAGCTTTGTATCTTACCCGCTTCCTGAGGCACTGAGTTCTCGCAGATGTAGCTGTAGCCTGGCTGTTGTATTGTATCTTCTGGTCTCTCTTTTAGGAATAGTTGTATTTGTTGTATTTTCACAAATATATATGGTTTTGGGAGGAGATTTCCACCGCCCTGCTCATGCCGCTGTCTTCCCAGAAAGTGTGACTGGCCTAGTTTTAAGTTAACACATAAAGTTAACTATTGCCATGAGTCAGGACAGATTCCACAGTGTGGCACAGTGAGTGTGAAGGAATAAATGTAAGAAAGAAAGTAAATGTCAGCAGAAAGTACACAGGTTCCTTATCTGCCCATCAGCCCACATCGAGGATGCTGGGGCCTGGCATCCTGGACGGGCTAGTCGAGGGACCCCCTGCATCCCACAGCTTTCTTGTTTTATAAGCCTGGGAGAAATCCTACTAAACAAGGGGATAAATACTCCTTGGTTTAGGCATTGGCTGCTGCTGGAGCTGTCTGGGAGAGTCAGCCACCCAGGACCTGGGGCCCCTGAGGCCCATGGGGAGGTGTGGTCCCTCCTGTCAGAGGGAAGTGGCTCTGTTAAGATGCAACCCCACATGCCAGCATAAAGCTGGTCCCTGCTCCCAGTTGAGAATCACCCAGGCTACCCCGTGTGAACTGCCCCAGCCGGCTTAAACCATCCTGTTCATTGAGCCACCACAGTGTGTCGTGTGCACGTCAAAATATTAGCATAGGTGTCCTTCTTTTCAAGAGATGATTAGGTGATTGTGGCTCATTTTCCCCTACCTTTCTGTATATGACTAAAGTTTTATAATGTGAGTATGCCAGCATTTAATAAATACTCACATTATAGTTCAATACAACTATAAACATCTTGAATCAAAAAGGAAATGAGTTTGCATTCTATCAGGAAGAAAATAGGATTCTTCATATTTTTGCCTTTTCCATGAGTCTCAACCTAGAATAAGCACGAGCATCTTCTTAAATAAATGTATATCTGGAGTGTCTGTGTGGTCGCAGTGGTCCGTGGGGCAGCAGAGGATGCTCCAAGCCCTGCGCGAGCTCCCCTTTGCAGGCAACGGGGCAACTTCTACTCTTTTTTCCTTACTTTATAGGCAAGGGCCAAACAAGTGTAACATTTCAATAAGAAATTCTGGTATCTGAAGAAGAATCTGACAAGGGTGGGAGGGAATGTTACGCACACATTCTGCATCCCCGGCTGAGCCCTTTCGTCAAAAATAGTTTCTCTATGAGCAGTAGAAAGAGGAATAGACAGAAAAAATATTATGCTACACCATCAAGAGTACTAGACCAAAAATTATGCTTTCGTAGAGAAAAAAATTCTCATACGAAGTGACAAAAATATCCTAGGGGATAAATGTTAATGTTTTCCAAACTAGTGTTTCTGATAATTTTCTAATCAACTCAGTATAACAGGCGATACCCACAGAGTGCTTGTGCTGGGCCTGCACCGACCCGCATGTCAGGAGTAATGATCGAGTAGGAAACAAAACACACCACCTCACGCCCTGGTGTCCCTGTGAGGGGAGAGGTTATAGATGTAATAAGCAAGCCACTTATAAAGTATGTAAAAAGGGATAAGTAAGCAGATAGTAAGTAACTGGGGGAGTGGAGTCTGGGGTGAAATGAAAATTATTATAAGGGATGAAATGAAGGTCCTATTTAATACATTCCTTGAAGTGGATCCTGTTTGGTTTTGTGCACTCAGGAGTAGGTAAATGAGGGAAACGGCCCCGATTCCTGGGACTTCTTTAGTCTGAAGGCTCTGGTCCAGTTTTGTGAGCTCCTCAGGGGAGAGTTCTGGGGTCTGCTCCCCTTTGTGCTCATCTGCCCCCAGAGGGTATTATTATCATTATTGTTAATCGCTGGAGAAGCTGGAGAAGCAGAAACAGGATCCTGACTGTTTCCCCAACATGAGGCCAGGGGCTTTAATTTCCATTTCCTCCTTCTTAGCCACTAAGACATGGAGGCATTAGGAGGTGAGCAGCCTATGCAAGGGCACTGCGGTTAATGGGTGCTGGGGGGCTCGGAGGCCAGTGTGAGGACCCTAAAGCCAGGGCCAGCTTAGTCCCTATGATGCAGGCACAGTGTCTAGGGCCATGATGATTTCAGGAGCCCACGAAAATGTTTTAATTTCTTTTAAAATCAGAAGAAAAAGAACATAATTCATCCCAGAGTACATTTGTCTTTATGCTGATGCAGTCATAAAATATGATGTCTAACCACTGTTCATGGAGGAAGGATGCCTGAGTATCCTAATGGGGCCCTCTCCATGACTTGTCTTTCATAACACTGTTGCCAACACTCCCCCTCCTTCTATTTTGTTATTGTTGGGCATTTTCCCTGGGGGCATCTTTAACCCATGCCTCCTTCTTGTGTGCCATAAAGGGATGTGTACAAAGGAGCTGGGGTGGGGTTGGAGGCAGGCAAGATTGTCACCTTGCAGTTAGTGGTGTGATGATGCCCATCTGCTCAGTGGGGAATGAGTGAGTGAGTGGAAGAATGAGTGAATGAGGGAGTGGATGAATGAATGAGTGGATGGATGAATGAGTCACCACATGAGTGGGTAAATGAATGAATGAGTGGCTGGATGAGTGAGTGGATGAGTGGATGAACGAATGGATGAATGAGTGAGTGAATGAGTGGATGAATGAATGAATAAATGGATGAAGGAAGGAACGAATGAGTGGATAATGAATGCATGAATGTGTGACTGGATGGAACCTGCGATGCCCCTGGTGGTGGTAAGGCTATTTCCTTTTCTCTCTAGCTGACTTTTTCTTCAGAGAAGTGTGGCCTCGATCTACTGAATGTTTCAGGCAATGCGGTTGTTTTAAAAGCATTCTGGACCACATCATGCACACTGCCTTGAACTAATGAGAGCATTAGAAATAATTTGGAACTCAGCTAAAGATAAATCTTCTCAGTCCAGTCCATGATACATGCAAATTACTTTTGAGCAGCGGAAAATGTACTGGATGGTGAGCAGCTGTGTGGAAAGACAGACTGTGATGAACCCAAGCCTTGAAAGTCAGAGGACCTTGAGAGCCTTAAAGTATTTAGGAGCAATTGACGGTCAAAGTATATGCTATCCCTGTCTTTTAGTGTAGAGTAGGAGTCCCTTGATTAGGTTATTAAGATTTCAATAGTACTTTTAATTGTTTCCTTCTCCGTGTGATGAAGCATTAAGCTATGTTGGGCCGTGGCATCCTGCCATCGTCTCAGGAAATATGCCCAGATATGACAGCTCTTCCAGAGCAGCTGTGCCCCTCTGCCAAGGGCTTCTGCTCTGTCTCCTGAAGCACATGCTTACAGCAGGCTAATTGGAAAGCCCTAAACCATGAAATCTAGGACAATAATAACATAGGCAAGTGGGAAAAGGTGATAACCAAATGATCCATTTAGGAGGGGAAATAGAACCAAGTTTAAATCTGGACTTCAATGTCTACCTTTCTAGTTGGAGAATTCACATTTTAGCTATATTGATGTTCCTTTTTTCCATGAAGTTTCTAGTAGCTGGTGTGTCAAGTTTATATAAAAGGATACGTGCTGTGGTGTGCCATGAATGGGGGACGTGTGTGTGTGGAACTGACAGGAGCTCTAATGGTCCAGTTTCCCCATATAAGGTCAGAGCCCAAAGTTTTGGAGGAAGACCTTAATGTGGCAGAAAGTGATTCATTAGGATGTGTTTCCCCTCCTTAAAGTTAAATCTCACTTTTTAATGTAACATTAAATGAGTGTGGACAGGAACCACCAGCCCTGCCACAGATAAGGAAATCCAGCTGCTGGTCGCGGTCCATGTTGAAGACCCCACGGCTCTGATGGCAAACATATGGCCGTTGGAGATCATTCAGGAGCCATTTAAAAGGTAGGGACAGAAATTGAGTTTTGTGGAAATAAATCCCAATTTAAATCTGCTAGGTTGCTTATCCTGGGGTGGCCCTTATGCGTGAACAGTGCCACAAGGCTTCCCCATGAGCGCATTAGCTTCTCAGCGTTCTTTTGGGATGGACAGCAATCCGATGGCTGAAATTCCTCAGTTAGAGTCAGTTCAAAGACTCGTGACCACCACCCCAACCAATGACAGTTTATTATGTAGCTGCGATGGTTTCTTTTTCTGTAAGCGTAGGACCTTCTCCTTGATCTCTTCTGCATGTTGTAGTGTCTTCCTGTCCTTAATTGACCAGGTTTCTAATTTATCAGGTGAGATAAGCCTCCATGGCTGCATTGGTGTGCGGTCTTAAACGCCCAGCGGCTCCAGACTTGAGGAGAAGCGCGGACCGCGGCTGGAAGGCGAGCACATGCGGCAGGGGCTGCACTCGTTGGCTGCTGTCTAGTCTTCACTCCATATTACCCTCAAGCATGACTACAAAGGCGGCACTTAGGTGTGATGTGCCTGAGGGAGACCGCATTCCCCCTACACTCCCTGCCTCCCTCTCCTGCAGCTTCCGGAGACCCACCTGGGAGGCATGGGCGCCAACCAGATCAGCGTGGTGCATCTTAGAGGCACCCCGATTTTCCTTAGTGCCAAGGAACTTCTCACCCTAATTCTGTACTAAAATAAGCTTTCATAACACTATGCATAATTATGCATTAATTATGTGTGAAACGTGCCCTCACCCATTTTTAAGTCAAGATGCAAAATTTCAGGCAATGTGGTTCCCATGATAGGACATTGGAGGTGGGTCACCTCACTGTCACAGGCGTGTGCCCCAGCTGTTTCTGCTGCTCTTTTCCTCTTCCTGCCAAAGCCGACTCCCTTCTTCCCTCCCTGCAGTAGAGCTGCTGCGCTGCGTGTCTATCCCCTGCCTTCCGGCTTCTGCCTGCGCCACACCACGTCTGCTGATAACCTTTTTAAGTCAGGCTCCCAGGCAGAGGGTCTGCTATCCACAGGCTGCAAAGGGCACGCCCCTCCCCCACTGGCCAGCCTCCGGTCCAAACAGCTGTGGCCAAGGAGGCGCGGTGCGAGGAGAAAGCCTGGCCCTTCCGAAGGAAATTGTGGGGACAGGGGAGATCAGGGAGCTTCTCGGAGCTGCCCAGACAGAGGCAGGGGAGCCGGCCACGCTGCAGTGAGTGGTCTGACGTACACCTTCAGGCTCCATTCAGCTCTACCTTTCCCTTCCCAGGTGGAATTTCTCTCTCTGTGTTTTGTGCAATTTTTAATATCATCCCTTCTTTTTACCTGCCAGCATAGGCTATGGATCTCATGCTTGAATACGCCTTGAAAGCCAAGTGCCTTTGTTTAAAATGAAAGCCAGGAGACGTGAGCTCTTTAGATGCTTCCTGGGGTGGAGGTTCCTAGGTGTCCGAATGCAGCCAGATGCTAAGAGTCTGTCCTTGGGAAGCAGATAATCTAGGAATGGGTCCATGTCTGCCTTACACCATGTGTGAGCTTGAGTAACTCATTCAACCTCTCTGAGGTTATTTCTCAAATAGGGACAATAATATATGCAAGAATGTGTGCTAAGATTCAAGGAAATAACACCAGTGGTTCCCAACACTATCATGTCCAGCTCCCCATTTGATAACACATATTTTGGAATAATCCTTCACTCCCTGAAGTGAAATTTATGAATAATGTTACCCACCTTCCCATATTCAGAGGTATCATCACATTCACAGTGATTCAGTGCAGAGGTGCAAACCTCCAGCGTCTTGTGTCTGAGCATGGACTTAGTGAAATACGTATTTTATTAAAAAACAATTTCCATGCCATTTTGTCTTTAGATTATAATTAAGTACTCATATTGAATTTTTAATAGCTTTATTCAGACAGGATTTAATATCATAAAATTCCCCAATTTTACATGCACAACTCAGTAATGTTTAATATATTTACAGAGTTGTGAAACCATAACCAAAATCTAATTTGGAAACATTTCTATCAACCCAGAAAGAAATCCCATGTCCACAAGGAGTTACTCCCCACCCTGCCTCAGCCTTAGGTAACCACTAATCTCCTTTCTGACTTAAGACATTTCGTGCAAATGGAATCACAGAACATTTGTAGTCATTTAGGTCTATTGTTTCCTATTTATAATGTTTCTGAGGTCGTATTAATATTTGGTTCCTTTTTATTGTCAAAGAGTATTTGTCTACATCACATTTTGTTTATCCTTTCATGAGTTATAAATGGTGATGAAATCAACAGTTGCATACAAGTCTTTTACAAGGGTTTAAGCATTACACAGACAGGAAGGTAATGCTTTTTATTATTTTCATGAGTGCCATTGGTGTCTTTAAAAGGAGGAAAGACTCTTAGGAAAGTCCAGAGCTGAAAAACATACAACCTTCCTTGGGTTTACACAGTAGACACATTCTTGAAATATTCAGAATAAATTAGAACCGGGCACAAAATATTCATGTTGATAAGCTTAATAGAACTTGATTCTTGGTTCTGACAATGATTAACAGGTGCTCTAGAACAGGACATTAAAAGGCCTGTGGAACTCGGCACCATTATTTGCCATGTGGGGTTGGCCTGCGCCTCCAGGCGCTGGAACCCCTGCCTCCCCCCTGCCTGTGCAGCCCAGCCGCCAGGGCCCTCATCACCATGGAGACATGGAGGCCCCCTGCGCTTCCAGAATGCCCCTGGGATGGTACCACCCCACTGAAAGTGTACTGACAGAACCTGCAAGGATGGATATGTACTGACTGTTTATAATGTGCCTGCCTGTCCTGGCGCTCATTTCCTTTAGTCTTGACAATTCCATGCACTGGAACAGGCTTTGAGAGACCGAAGTGGCTCAAAGTGACCTCGTTTGTAGGAGGTGGACATGGGGTGTTCGGCACCGTCTCCAACTATGTGCCTAAAACAAGGACAGAGGAAAGCCAGAAATGGTGATGGCAAAGGACCCAGAGGAATGGGGGGTGGAGGGTGCCCTGAGTAAATAAGGTAGCTCTCCCTCCTTTGCTGTAGCTCCTGTATGTGTAAAATCAGATCTGTGTCCCCCAGTTTATTCCGGAGGTGAATTACTCAACCTCTGTGACAAACTTACCATCATTTCCATTCTGTTCCTCACTGGGAAACGGAGGCTTTACGCTGTTTTAGTTTTTTCCCCTGCAGCCAGTCTGTTTTGAAGCGCACACTGTTTGCAGTGCTAACTGGTACTTGCATCTAATACAAGATTTCAGGGAGGAAAAACTGCCAAAGATGTTTTAGAGTGATTTCTTTGTCCACATCAGGAAAGCCTGGCCAAATGCATTCATTGTGGTGATCACTCAACGTTTGATATTTAAAAACAGAAAGCCGGGCAGGGTGTTGCTGGAGGGGGAGGGGACAGCCAGGCATCTGGGAGTCCCCACCAGTGGGCCATGTAGGTCTGGGTCTTGACATCCCAGCTTCCATGGTTCATTCTCCCTCCTGAGACCTCCATCGGAACATGCCTTTTCAGTTCTGTTTCTAAACAAGCAAATGAAAACCATCAGTCACCAACTCAGCCAGAGGTGTTCATCTGTCCAGAAATTTTGCAATGCATCTATATTTTTTAGGTAACATCTAGGTGATATCTCTGATCTGGTACAAGTTTGCCAACTCCCGAGCAGCCTTCCGTTGCTTCTCTAGCATGTTCCTGGGTGTCACCATCTCAGGTGACTTTAAGCAAGGGGGACCAACTGTCCTGGTCCACCAGGAAGAGAGGTCAACGGGATGCATGACTGTCAGTGCAAAAACCTGGGCAGTTCTGGGCAAATCGGAGAGTTGGCCACCTTCAAAGTGGTTTCTAGCACGAACACCCTGGCAGTGCTGTCATTTTGAGAGGCCGTGGCCTAATGACGGACTCTCTTCCATTTCTGCATAAGCTTTTCCTGGGGAGAATACAGCCTGCCTGGCAGCCGTCGGCCATGTGCCAGATTTGCAGCCAGCTTTGTGTTAGCCTTGCTCGGCTGCCTGTTGACTTTCAGCATGTGGCCCACTGCCGTCACCTCTGATGGCCCGTCCTTTAGGGTGGTGTGCAGGAAAGAGTGAGGTCTGTGTGTACTGCATCCAGGGGCCATTCCATTCTCCCCTGAAGGCCACTGAAGGGCCTTGGGCAGCACTGGGCCGGCTGGCACACGGCGTCAGCCTCCCAGGCTCAGACACATGATTGAGGCCTGGTTTAGGATCCATGTAATTTTGTGTAATTGTATTCAATTGCTCACTCAATCTCTGATCATTTTCTAATGAGCAACTATTTTCAGACATAGTAGAAAAATCAGTTCAGGAAGAGAGGAGGGCGTGAGGGGAACACCAAAGAGGGTCTAGTGAGGAGGCATTGATGGGAACGTGGCACTCGGCTTCCTCTGAAACCCCGGGTGGGCAGGGTGTCCTCAGGGCCTTGAGAGGACAGAGGAAAGCCGAAGATGACTGGCAGGAGTTGGGCATGCCTCACAAAGAGAGGGCAATGTGTGGGAGAGTCAGGAAAGGGGACAGGTGTCTAGGTTTGCTTAGCTTTTGAAAAAGTCAGCAAAGGCATTTTCCTTTAAAAAAATTCAGCAACGCTCTTTTTGTAGAGAAGTTTTAGGTTCCCAGCAAGATTAAGGAACAGGTATAGAGATTTCTCCCGTTCCCCTGCCCCGACCCATACCCAGCGCCCCTGAGCACCCACACCCCCACCGGACGGTGCATCGGCTGCGTCTCAGGAGCCTGAACCGACCCGTCGTCACCGTGCGGAGCCCGCAGTGTACCTCAGGGCTCACTCGTGGCGTCACACCTTCTGTGGCTTTAAACAGATGTCTAATGGTGTGTACCCACCAGTGGAATATCATGCTGACTGGTTTCACTGCCCTGCAAACCCCCCATCCCTCCATGCCCCCTGGTTTCGCCCACCCTTCTCCCCCACCCAGCTGTTGGTCACCGCTGATCTTTTCTCCTCCGTAACTTTGCCTTTTCCAGAATGTCATGTAATTGCAATCAGACAGTATACAACCTTTTCAGACTGGTTTCTTTCACTTAGTCATATGCATTTTAGTTTCCTCTATGTCTTTTCATGGTTTGATAGCTTATTTCTTTTTATGAATGAATAATATCCCGTTGTCCAGATGGACCACAGTTTATCTATTCACCTAGTGAAGGACACATGGATCGCTTCCAAGTCTCGGCAAGTACGATGGAAGTCCCTTTTAAGTAATGAAAAAATATGTGAATTGAACAGTTTAAAAAGTGAATATGCCTGGATGTTATTTTTGAAAATTAAAATATACAGAAAGGGCTCCTGAATCCAGGATCCCTTTAGGTTCTCACCACCAGTTCTCTTTCCCTCTAAGCAATTTTGGCCACTCCCTGTACCTGCCTTCCTATATCCAAACTGGAAACAACTGCTTTGTCTGCTTGCTTTGGTCATTATTGTGTTTCATGAAGTAATAACACCATCATTAGGAGATCTGGGATGTGAACTAACATTCAAACCAAACAAACAAACAGAAAAACTAAAAGAGAGAAAAGAAAAGAAAACCATCTCACTGTGAAAAACCTTCACAAACCCCATATTGTATCACAGTGTAAACCATTTGAAGATAAGCCAGAGGAAAATAGAGGAAAAGTTGTCATTGAGCCAAACGAAAGCTGACGGGCGACCATGTAGCCTCAAATGGCAGCCCCGAGTGCGTGGTCTGTCCTCAAGGGAACCGAGTTAGCAGAACAGACTTAAATGGGCGCAAGGCTGTTTATGTCCTTACCTGTGGGAAAGTGATGGAATAATGTGTATTCAACATACACATGGGCACAAATATTTCTTGTCAGTTACACCTTCAAAGGATTATGTACCCCGGAAAAGGTCCGTTGCCACACAGGGTGCATATTCCATCAGAACCATCGAGTTTCCACTGTAGACCAGCTGCTGTCACCAGTGGACAGGTGTGCAAGTGGGGATCCGGCCCCCAGGGCTCTAGCCCGCTCCCTATCCATCCAAAGGGGATCTAATACTGATAATATCAAAGTAGGCCTTCCCAGATTTTTCTTTCTTTCCTCAAAGATGCCTTTCACCAGTGTTTGTTAACTCATGACCCCTAGTGTAATCACCATAAACAAAGAGGACTTAGTATAATATTAAGCATGGATGGGCAAAAATGTCCCCACCTGGTGCAGCCTGAGTAGATGTCAGCCTCAGGGTGCTTGTGGATATTCCTAGGCATGTGGGGCCATGGGATTTGGAGCTGGCCAGGAATTTCCAGAACATATCCTCCAACTCCCCACCCAGTGCAGAGTCCGCCTAAGGTTGGGTTTGCCTACTTGACTGCCTGTCTTCCAGTCTTGCTCTGAGTTTCCCTAGGCAGCTCTTAGTTCCCAGAGAGCTCAATCCACTGAACAAGAGAAGATCCTTCCTTGCCATGAGGCAATGGGTGGACTCCCTGTGAATCCTGCCCCTCAGCTCTGACGTCTGTTGAGATTAAAACATAGAAAATGTTGAAAGTACAAAGGCAGTCTTAAAAGAGGGTCAGCAAAGTCCTTAAGCACCTGTGTGCGGCTCCATTTCCGTAGATATTGTAATAAATGACTTTTGTGTGGCTTGTACAGCCTGAATTCTATTTTATGCTTGCAGATTCTTGTCTGTTATATAAATGAGACCATCAGGCCCCAAAACTACAACATGAGCTTCTAATGAAGTAATAAGTTCTGTTTCTACATTCATGCAGGAGAAATTTTCATCACTGTCTTTTATACTTCCTACTGATACCCACAAAGAAAAAAAAGCCATCAACTTACAATGCCATCAACACTTAAAAGCAAAATGGAAAAAACTAGAATCAACAATTTCAATGGTGAATTCTCATATATGCAATTTTTTCTCTTTCTGTTAATAATGAACTGATTTGTCAAATGGGCCACAGAAGAAATAGAGACAAAATAATAACAACTAAAAAGAAACTTTTAGAATTATTTCCAAAAACTGATAGTTCTGGCAATTCCAGTGTGTCTATGAGATAGAAGATAAATACTTCTCTCTTCTTGACCTTGTACTGATTTCTAAGAGACGGGAAAGGATAACGAACTGCTTGTTGTTGCTTTTGTTAAACAGAAGTAAAATAAAATGAGGCTAATTCTAATATTTAAGTTGACTTGATTGATTAGAGGCTTCCTGCAACACCTGGTGTGTGATCTCATTGGAAAAAGAAACTCCCACGCAGAAAGGAGTCATCGGGGGTCCTCAAAAACAGCCAGCAGGGAAGTGGGAAACTGGTTTATTTTTACATTCAGTGCCCACAAAGAACTGGAAAGGAAAATGGGGGCCCTGGAGCAGGACCTGAGCACTGAGCTGACAGTCCCCAGTAGCTGAAAACACCTGGCTCAAGTCTGCTCAAAGGACAGCCCATATTAATTTCTTGGTGTGGGTAGCCCTTCCCAGCTTCATTTGCAGAAATTACCTTTGCAGGAATTCAAGGTCAGATACTAAATTATTTTCACTGGAAAAAAGGAGAAGGAGGTTGGAGGGATTGTCTAGAGAGAGCTTCCCTCAGCTGGGAGTGAACTGACCTGCTTGGTAGGGAACCCCATGCTGCTCAAAGTGAAAAGTTGCTGGATGCACATGTCTTGGCAAAATTCAGATGGAGCTTTGACGTCATTGAAACTTTGGTTTTTGCAAAGTGCCTAATAATCATCCAGAGAACTCTAAAAATGCAAGTGCCTCGATTTGCTCTCCTTCTGACACACACACATGCAGGCACACACACACACAGATTGAAAAATTCTTGGCAAAGGACTGGGAATATTGATTCTAGCTCCGCAGCTGCACCTTTGAGACTCTCTGGCCTTGATCCTTTCTGCTAGTTAGGACTTGTTTTATTTTTTTCAGAGATTAGGTCATCTCACTAACCATTTAACATGTATGTTTGTACATATGTTCATATACACACATATGGTATTTTAAGAAAGATGCATATATGGGATTTTTTTTTTGTATACAAGCAGTGAGATAGCTATACTCACTTTTAAAATATTCCCCCAAATCTCTGCAATGTGTTTGCTCAGTTGTGGGCCATTACCATGTGAGTAAACCATTTTTTCCCATCCATTTTCTTCTGTTGAATAGTCATCTGAAGACCATAGTTCCTTTTTTTCATTTTCTTGTTAACTGTTGGTTTTCAAACAGCTTTTTCTATGAATAAATATTCTTTATTCCTAAAAGAAAAGAAGCAATACAACATTTGTCTCCTTTTCTTTCCTCTTCTCCCACAGAAGGTACTGAGAGGCCCTCACCAGGGCCATCTTCAGTACCTTGCGGTCTTACTTAGGTATCTGTTTATAATTATGGTTTAAGTATTTGTTTATAATCATGGCATAGGTGTTTGTTTATAATTATCATGAGTCTCAGATTCTACATTTGACTTTGGACTCTAGGTCTGCTGAAGTTGTTTCACTTGTGAAGGTACAAATTCACTCCTAAAAACGGACAAGATTGTAGACTCTGTGAGGTATTCAAAATACAGGAGGATGTTTCTCTTAGCTTCTTATTCTGCTTAAAAATCTAGTGTGTGCTCCAAATATTCCTGTTAGGGCTTTTCTTTGCTTAATCACATCTCTTACCTTGATGTTTTAAGGGTTTTCGTTTTAAACTTTAGTTTCTTGAAAGGTTACCTTTAAGAAGAAAGCCTATTTTTCTGGAGTGATGAAGGCAGGTTGTCAGGGGACAATGTGGCTGTCCTTTAATCAGACACTACTTTATGTACATAATAAAAATGATTTCCACCTGCTTATCAGATCTATGTATGGGCTCATAAATTCACTTTATCCTGGTGTCCCTAGTGAAGGACATTTCTCCATGTGCTGCCAGGAACACTCAAGGTTCAAAATCATTTCCAAAGGTGATAAAATAACCAGCATGGTTTGTGAAAAGGGATGAGAACTGTAAAAATAACATGGCATGTCTCTCATAGAGAAAGACCACCTCTTTTAAAATAAATGTAAAGAAGAAAAGTTCCAAGAGTTGTTTTTGTCTGTGTTGAGTTATGGAGAGAGAACTGTCAGTCTTTCTGTCTTCCTATAGATGACACAAGTCTGGGGAACCCGAATCACCTGGGTGTCAGTTTGCAGTCTGTTTTTCTTTCCACCCAAACATAGACACCATCTCATGATACAAGTTGACCTGTTGGATAGGAGCCTGTACTTTATACACACAGTTAACTTGGGTCATTTTAATGACAAGTGATGTAGGTACAGTCAAGTGATGACATCTTTTTCTCAGTTATGTAAATCTATGATGGAAGGTTTCTGAGAGTGCAGGAAGAGATGGGCATTCATTTATCTAATGATCCTTGGATTCTAATCATTTACATAGATTTGTGTCATCTATACAAAGATACACAACATCTTTTTAAAACATTGTCTTTGGGATAGGCACAAGAGCCCATACGTTAAATGCAGCTGTAAGTCAAAACACCGTGGAACCATAAAACAGGTTTTCCTAATACAGTCAAACCCTGTTGATCCATTTGGATCTTTCTGGAATTTTTTAGTGAGATATCTATGTGTATGTAATTTCATCTTTTGATTGTCATGTCATCATTAACATCAAACATACATTCTTCCTTAACAGTGGTAATTTTGTATAGTGATTTTGATTTATAAGTGGAATAACATTTAGAGCAAATTGAAGCAAATATGTCATATCACTTTTAATTCTATACATGTTTTTCTTACTGACAGAGTGTTTCTTCAATATCTAATAGCATTGTCCATTTGGTACCTCTTTCACCCCACTAATAAGCTTTCTACTATCAGAACAAAAGTTAGTTTGAAATTTGTCAAAGCCTACTGCATTCACGTTGAGAAGAATTATTTTATATGGGGTTAAATTAATATTTTATCTTCTATAACTAAATAGCATATTATTTAGACCAATGATCACATTTTCATTCTGCATCATGGAAGTACTACTTTAAAAGTACTTTAAAAAGTCATTAATAAAAAGTACTACTGTAACTGAATCTTGATTTAAGCAGATTTCAGAAGCTAATTAAACATTGCCTTCAATAAGTTCATCACCTGCGGATGTGCTATGTGCTAGGTTTCTGGTAGTGAGAAATGGTTATTGCTCTCCAGGTCTCACTAGTAAAGCATTGTTATATACATCTGCAAAATGTCTGCTAGAATAAAGGTCTGTGTGTTTTAAGCACTCAAGGTCACATGCACCTTATCTTTCCTGGGTTCCTTAAGCAGATACAATGCTACCTGGGCTCATCTTCCTGATGTAAAGACTGCTCAAATCTGAGCTAGTCACTCAACCCCATCATCTTTCTGAAAAAAGGAAATAGCTATGCCTGAATACTTAATTTTAAAATGTACATGTTAGTGATTTATAAAGTGTTTTGGAATGTAAAGTATGGATCATTTCATTCACTCATTCATTGACTCATTAATTTATGCAGTCATTGATTTATTGATTCATTCATTTGCCAACCATTTATTCAATGCGTTCTATGTACTAGCATCTGGCTAGCGTCTTGTTCTGAGATACTGAAAAATAAATAAGAGATTGTCTTTAAAGAGCTTTAGTGTAATGGAGGAAACTGAAAAGTAAACACAATTCCACTACGATGTGCTAAGTGATAAAATCCAATACAACATGGTAATGATTGCAAAAAAGCTATGAGATAACATGAGAGTGGAGAGGTTACACTTCGTATCCTACAGAAGCTCACCGGAATGCATTTTATATGTCACCTGCAGTTTTGTCAGCCATCTTCCAAGAATAGCTAAGGACAGGAATAACTTCTATAATTTTTAGAAATGTGATTCAGTGGAATACAGCCTATGAGGAGAGTATGTGTCTTTGTATGTGGGTAGACAACCACCTCTGTATAAATTTCTGAATGAGGATTATTAGTCATGTTCATTACTCAACACCGTATTCAGTGCACAGTGGAATTCCAGTTACTGTTGACCAGGTGACTGCCAAAATTAGTGTGATTTCCCCAGAATTGCCCACATGGGGGAGGCTTGGATGGCCCCTGAGGGGCTGGGTCTGCACAGGAACATTTCCTCTGGAGCCCACCAGGAGCAAAAATTCCTACAGTCAGTAATGGACATTCTCAAGGTACATTAAACTATCCTGTCCTCTCTTCTATAGGAGTGATAACTATCGTTTCCCCTGGATCTTCGTCCTAAATAAGACTTTACTAGAAAATGGCCTATTTTTGTTCAGCTTGCAGTTATGTTCTAGAAATTCTTAAATTAGATCATGTAACACTTTGTAATACAAAAAACCCCCCAAAAACCCAACAATCAAGTGAACAACTACCACCAGCTAAACTTCTACAAATAACGAGTTATCAAGCACCCTGCCAGGGGACTGGGGATTTTTGGCCCCCTCCCAGCTTGGCTCTGCCACCCGCTGTGGCCCCGACAAACCCGGTGATCCCTGGGGCCTCAGTCGTACCATATGATAAATGAGGAGATTGAACTGGGCAACGTCTCAGGCACCTTCCACTTCTCGTGGCCTTGGTTCAGTGGTACTGCAACTCTGCCTTAGGACGCCGAGAGGAGTAGTTGAGAAGAATGATTACAGTTCGAGCTGGATTTGAAAACTGAAGAAGGAATTGCTGACAAGCATTTGCAGTATAAGTCTTGGTGCAAACAGGTGTGCTTCCTTGAGAACTGAGAGTGTGAAGCTTTTCCATATCTTACCACGATTGTTGGCCGGGAGCGGAAGGGGAAGGATTGGTCAGAGAAGAGTGGAATATGAAGTTGGTTCTGCCCCAGGACATGCCTGTCTCACGGAATGATCTCTCAGGAGCCCCAGGGACTCCCGCTGAATCTCCCCTGGCCCTTCCATATGAAAGCCCAGTTCTAACGCGATGCCTTTCTCGTGTGGGTCCGTAGAATCCGCTGGAAATTCTCAGAAGGGAGGAGTTGGTCCTCAGGGCTTATGCGCTTTCTGACATGGAAGTCATAAGCACTCTAGTACTTTACAAACAGTGCCGCTCAAATATATCGACAAAGCCCTGGGGGAGTTTTAAAGTCCAGAAAGTATGTTGGAATATGGGTTGTCTCTTCTTAGTTTTTAAATTCCACCAATAGAGACTGTGTTCCTAAGAGGCTTGCGCTTTAATCCTAGCTGATCGGTACACAGTTTGTGGTCTTACAATGAAGTGCAGATGGTTTTCAGAAGTAATCAGATAAACAACCATGCAATTTAGGGATGGTTCAATTTCCGGGTTGGCTTTGCATCCTAATCTTAGACTAAAAATAATAGAAAACTGTTTCCAGATGATCTGTAAAGCTCTTTTACAACAATTGCTGGAGTATTTCAGGCATCCTTAAGCATAAGAAATAATGCCTATTGTTATGTTGGGTGAAGAGAAAACTTTTTAAGAACACTGAATATAATTGTAGTCTCAAAACTGTTCATGTGGCATGAACTACAGTGAAATTAGTTCGCAAAGGTGGGTATAAATGTGAAAATGCATCGAGGGTTGTGTAAGTGCCAATTTTTCTAGATAAACAAAAAGAAGGATTTTCCCACAAGTTGGTCCACCATGTTGGATTTAAATGCAGTTTGCGATCTGGCTCGGATGGAAAGTCAATAGAGCAGTTAAGTTTCTGCAGCAGCGCGCAGGTGGAGTCAGTGGGGCAGAATATTAGGTTGTTGAAGACGAGAGAAATATTTCTAGCACCTGGAGGGTTTCAGTACAATGTGGCAGACTCTGGGTGTTGCTTTCATTGGAAACAATAGGTGGATACACATAGGTTCCTTTGTGAACCCCTGTTTCCCAGAGCAGTGAGTTCCCAGTTGAGAAATGCAGTGTGTGAAAGCCCCCATCCCAGTTCTTATTGAAGGTCAGAAGGATTCATCTCATTCCTTGGATAGGTCTGGGAATGGGGCTATTGTGCTTCTTCTGGCTTTATCTCTTTGGAGCTTCCATGTCCTTCTTGGTTAATTCTCCTTCCACTTCTGGAGCTCTGGTGCTTCTCTGAGGACAGGATGATGACAGCAGAGGCCTGGAGCTGTGTCATGCTGGTCTTCATCTTTTCAACCTTGCCTCCGAATCATCCTTGGAAACCTGACATAAGATCAGCTTTCCTTGTGCAGTTTTCACATACAGAAAAGAAATGCTGGTGGCCGTGCATCTCTTGCCCACACACCATGTGTGTATCCTGTGGAGTCTGGCAGGGTTATTAGGAGGGCTATGGAACTTCCCCTGCTCCACACTTGAATTTCTTGTTCAAAATATTCCAAGAAGGTCAAGTTTTGATCTGAGTGCATTTCTTCTAACAATTTAGCCTTTACTTTTACCAGAACTTAACTCGGGCCTACCTCATACTCTTGGCAAATTCCCTGTGAATTCTCATTCTTTAAATTAAAAGGGCAGAAGTGATTTCCTATATGCTGGTTGTGGTAGGCAGAATTCCAGGATAGCCTCCCAAGCCCTGGCCCTTGTGTGACTTCCTGCCAGTGAGCAGGGAAGCATCTGCGAGTAGGCTGAGACCTCACCTGTGACTATGTCATGTTATATCGCAGAAGGAATTCTGTAGATGTGATTAAGATCCCAAATGAGCTGTCCTTAAGATTACCAGAGTGGGCCTGACCTAATCACATGATCCCTTTACATTTAGGTCAGAGACCTGAGTCTGAGAAGAAATTGAGGAGAGGGGACAACAGAATGTAGGGCCGGGAATGTGGGTGACCTATGGGAGCTGAGAATTGCCTCCAGCTGACATCCAGCAAGGACACAGGTAGAGAACTGGGTTCCCAAACCCCAAGGGACTGAATTCTGCCTGTCATAAGGAGGATCAGGGGAGGGGGTTTTTCCCCACAACCTCCGGATGAGAACCCACCCTGGCGGACACCTTGGTTCCAGCCTCATGCCATCCTGAGCAGAGGATGCAGCCATGCTGTGGTGGGCATGTGAGGTGCAGAGGAACCGTGAGATGATCAGGGGATTATTATTTATTGTAAACTGCTAAGCTCGTAGGGGTTAGTTCATGGCAATGGAAAGCTATGACTCAGGCCTGGTGTGGCTGGCCCTGGACTTGTGTTCCGGCTCCCACTCAACCTTTCTATTCTGTACCATGACACTATATGGGGATCCTGTGCAGCCCTTCACTGGCTGCCCCATCGGGCTCTGCTGGTCAGGCCACTGGGGTTCTCTGGAAGGCTGGCAGAGAGAAAAGGGGTGAATTACCACCTGTCACCTCAGTGGCAGCTGACTCCTCGAGCCATGTGCAGTTTCACTTGCAAAGTTATCATTTCTGCACGTGGAAAGTCAGCCTCATTGCACCCAATGGGCCTCGGAGAGATGCAAGCACCAGCCAGTAGCATCCTCCATTTAGCTCCCTCTTCGGAGCTCCCGAGGTCCAAGCATCTGCCACCAATGAGGTGTCACCCTGTGTGTCCCTCCAAGGGGCCTCCAGGTTCCCATAAACCCATGTGTTCCTTGCTTCTCTCAGCCCTGCAGTTCCCAGCTTTCCAAAGTGCAGTGTCTTCTTGGTGCCTTCTCCCTTCTCCAATACCTGGTCAATAATTCTTGGTATTGAATTTTCCCTGTTAGGGTGACAAATAGGGTTTCTGTTGTCGCGATGCGTTGCGGACTGATGTGATCTTCATTGTCATTATTGGGTTTCACGTAGGGTAGACAGGCAGAGGAGACACGACACCTCAGGGGGACACCCCAGCTCCCTGACAGAGACATTTTGATACTTCTGGATCTCACCTCGTCAGATGCCACCCCCGGTGCAGGATGCTCCATAGGCTGGTTAGGGGGACTGGGCAGGTGCTTGTGGTCAATTGACATCCCCCCCCACACCCATGACGCTGGGACCCCAGGGAGCACGCCTTCCCTGAGCCAGTGGACCTCCAACTCACCTGGCCTCGCTGGCAAGCCCATCAGAGGTGAGTGTCCCTGGAGACGGGTTCTCTTTGGGGAGTATGGACTCAGAGGATGCTCGGAATGGTCATCCTGACTTAGGGACCCACAGCCCCTTCCCCAGAGTGAGGAGGCTGAGGCCTGATGATTGTACGGCTGGTGTAGCCTCAGGTGCTGCCCACAGTCCCCTGGCCCCCCTTCACCCCTTCCCCAGCAGTCACTGTGCAGGTCCCTTTCTTGTGACCTGCTGGCCTGGACAGGTGCTCCCAGCAAACCTCTGCAGTGTGGCTGCTGCAGTCACAGGCCTGGGCAGCTGGCACCCCGCAATAGCTATGCACAGGGCATGCGATGCGTAGGTTGGGAATCTCATCAGGTGGAAGAGGGGAGCATCCCATGCAGAGGGGTGAGGGTCCAGAGTCACTTGGTGGCAATTTTGATGAAAAAGCAATCCTTACTTGCAAAAGGATTTACAGACTATGCAAAATTTCTTGAGCTTTTAGTAAAATATTTGTTAAGTCAAATATATGGGAGGGAGAAGACACTGGGGGTAGGGCAGCTCAGAGAAAGGATGGAGGTTGAGTCTGTTGAGTGTCAAGCCTGGGACAGACATTGGTCTAGAACTGATATCCAGATGACCAAGTACCAGCTGAGTGCTATTGGATATTTCCTACAGAACCAGGTTAGAATTCTGATGCGGTTCTGTTCATAAGTAAATGAGATCCAGAACACAAAAGACCAAGCCCAGTGCTTGATACTTTATAGACATTCAATAAAGCCAGAATCTTTCTTTTCATTATTTTATTCCTTTCACCATTTCACTCACTAACTTTTATATGTCATCACATGGGGGATATGGGGAAATCTTGTCAGCTCGTAGGGCAATATTTATCAGCAGCGTCTTACGGGACATACCTCCAAGGAGTCATCCCACCCCCACCCCCATCCTCTCTTCTCTCCATTTTCTTAGTTAGAGTTCCAAAACCTCAATGTATTAGGGACAATCTCGTTGCTAAATAAGAAGGAATGTGAGCCAGCATATGACTTATCCCAAAACGTACACACCTTAGGTACAGAAGAGGCGGGGTGGAACCTGGGTTTCCCAGTCCTGAGGGTGAGTCCTCATTCTGCCTCTCCACCTCAAACATACTCAAACTCACAACTAATTTGACTCAGGAGCGCAAACCAGCTTTCCCAGGAGCTTTATGTTATTCCGTTTGGTTATGCCAGTGCTGAGAGACAGCACAGTGACCACCCCCCTCGCCTCCTCAGCCTCTCTCTCCGCCAGCACAGCTTCACTATCTTGAATGCTTGTTTCGTCTCAAGTAGAGGACCAGAGAAACTTCTGGAGTTCTCCAGGGTGAAAATTCATGGCCTTGGTCTATTTGGAGCTTAGTGAGTGCCTTAGGAACATTTTGCCAATCTTGGTTTAGTTAAAAATGGAATTTTCCCAGAAGTATATTTTCTCAAAACAAGAAGATAAAAGGCATTCTTTATGTTGTACCCTACTTCAACTCTTCAATGGCTTTTGGAAAATGCACTTGATTTTTAACTCTCTGGACCACTTTCAGATAAAAGTTCAATGGGCACTGCTCCTGACATGTGGATCTGTCTTCTAAAAGATAATTATGTATCCCAGGGTTGTGCCTACGTGATGGCACTTGGGAAGAAAGGACTAGTCTAATGATCACTGTAGAGGAGTGAAAATGCCCGACCTCAGCCTTTCAATCCCATGCCATTCAGCTCAGCAAACTGAACAAGGATTTTAAGAGGAGAAGGCCCTCTTTTGGTGTCAGAATTAAATGACTGCTTTAATAAAATTGGAAGTGGTTTCAGGAGCTCCAGAGGAAGAAATAAAAATTTCATATATACTTTCCTATATATGTTTATATTATGAATAATTATACACATTTTATATGTTATATTCTATTAGTTTATTATATACTTATGTACCTAAATCCTAGTAGTTTTGGGTTTGTTTTTTTTCAGTTGGAAATTAATTACGCCAGGACTCTGAACTGCTCATAGCTCTTTACCAGGCCCCCTGCGAGCCTGCAGCGGAGTGGGAAATTGACGCGGGCGCTTTAAGCCGAGTTGGTTTGGTGTTTCGGGCTTAGTTAAAGATCATCGCCAAGCAGAAGCCCCTTGGGAAGAGTCGCTGGCTCATTGAGCCCCATGGGGAGGGTGGTAATTAAACTCTGAAGGCAGCACTGATGTTCAGCTAAAAGCTTGTCTTTAAATAGTAATACACTTGCGTTGTAAAGTGGTAGGCCCTCGGGTGGCTGTTGACGCGGTGTGAGGAGCTGGCACTTTCTTATATAAAAGCCAAATTGAAGAAACTGTTATGAACTCATCTGCATAAAGCAATACGATTCTGCCGGAGGCTGCAGGCAACGGGGAGTGATTAGCCAACCAGCTCTCTCCCTGCTCCTCCACGGCTCTGCTAACATGCCACTTGTCACTAAAAAATTGGAGACACCATATGCCAGGCTGCTTCTGCCGGGCGCCCCTTGCCGATGACACACCAAGGGTCTCCTCCCCCAAGCAGGGGCTGCAGGGGCACCGTGCCACGGCTGCAGAGGAGATGTGTCTGCCCTACCACCTATTCCTTCCCTCCCTGCCTCTCCCTGCAAGGACATCACGTTGTTCCAGGAAATATGGCAGGCACCTTATGAGTTTGCTTAAACAATTTGCTGCACTTTTGAAGGCTGGTAGAAGCTCTGCTCCTGAAACTGGTCAGGCCCTGTGTTTTTCTCTCCCTGTGCCTGCTGCTGGGCGGCAGCAGCATTTGGAATGGAGTCAGGGGTCTGTCGCTGGTGGCTCAGCCCCTCACCCTTCAGAAGCTGGAGAGGTACCTGCTTCCAGTCCCCGTGATTTCTGTGTAGTCGTGCAGGACAAGTCAGGAGGGCAGCCTTCCTTGTTCACAACCTGTTTTCTTAAAACATACTTGTGGTCTCTCAATTTTTCTGTGCTCCATTAATTATGCAAACCTCTTTTGCTTCAATGTGTAAATAGTGCATTAAAATTTTAACCTTGAGAAGGCTTTTCATGCAGCCTGACCGCTGAATCCCAGGGCTCCGGAAAAGAGATGACCATGTTTGGCTTTTGAGGAAAGAGCTTGCAGGTCCCTCTGGGTGATGGGCTGGGTGTGGCGTGGCTCCTGGGCTGATCTGATTTCGAGCCACCTTTTCGTGTTTCCCTCAGTCACTGGCATGAAGACCCTGCTATCAGCAGGCACGTGGGAAGGCAGCAGGCGGGCTGCCGGTGAGTGTGCAGCAGAAAGGGAGCATAGAAACTCAGCAGCGCCCCCCCCCTGCTGAGCCAGACCTCCGCCCAGGGACAAGGAGGTCATGTTCCCCCTGGGATGGGTGGGGGGTGAGGACAGAGAGGACAGTCAGGATCCCTCTTGATGGAGAGTTGGCTGCTCTCGGCTACCATTCTGATTGCTTTTTGCTTGGTCTCCTCCAGCATGTGGATGGGGCCCACTTGGCCTCAAGAAGAAAGTGTTCCAGTGACACCCCCAGAACTAGTTGTCAGCCTTCTGAAGTGTCCTCCAGACCCGGCTCCAGGCCCAGTCCCCAGAACACAGCCCCCTGCTCATTACCACCCTCCTGGAAAGGTCTTGTGGGAGAAGTACAAGAGGTGACCCTCCTTAGAAAGACCCGACTTCTCTTTGTTTCTAGATGGCTTTTGGGATGAGGCTTGCAGTGACTTAATCCCAGTAAATATCAGATGAGTCACAAATCCAACCTTAGGAAATGTCATCTAAAGACTTTAAAAAAAAATTAATCAAGTGTTATTTATTTTAGGAATGGCTTGCACCTGAGAGGAATAAAAATAACCTACACACCAAAGACCATTTGAGGCCTGTGCATGGACCTGACTTAGGGGAACCCTATTTATTTACTTTCTCACTGTGCCAGGAGCTGTGCTCACAAGGACCAGACCCTGTGGTGTAGGTGTTATCATCCCATGATCTTCATATGGAAACTGAGGCTCAGGTCTTAGCAACTTGTCTGAGGTCAAGAGACTGGGAAGTGGCTGTCTTTCACATCCAGATCTGTCCCACCCAAAGCCCATGGTCTGTTGGCCACTTTGCATTCCCCTCCTGGCCGGAGCTTGCCCTACACTGCACTGGTGGAAATGTACCTGACTTAGCCCAGATGCCCCATGGCCCACATGCTCCTGCCATAGTGCTGCCTCCTGGAAGTCACCCCTGCTCCCCTCCAGGGTCTCCCATGCAAGTATCTCCCCCTGAAATCCCTTTTACCCAGAGAGTGGACTTTTCCTACACATTGACCCTCTTAAAAACACCTGTGTCCTAGAAGGGGAAGAGTCCCTAGGCTGAGTTTTATGCCAGGAAGAGAAGATGGGAATGTACTCCTATTACAGGGCAGGCCCTGTGTACTGTGTCCCATCATTTAAGTTCATGACTGTCTTATTAGGGATTACTATTATCTTCATTTACAGTGGAGGGAGCAAAGCTTCGCAAGGCTAAGGAAACTTCCAAGGTTACGTGCCAGCAGGAGAAGCCCAGAAGGGCCCTGACCTTCTGCCCCTAAAGCCCTTGTGTTGCCACCTTGCCTCCATAACGGACTCATCTGGCCACACAAGAGGGGTGGGTGGCTGAGACAACTGTAGGGGACAACTGGGAACAAACGTTCAGAAATGCCGCTGATGTCTAGAGACACCCATCCTGCCTCTGAATTGCCTCAGGTGTCACTCTGGAAGCCACGGAGGCCGTCAGCTTTCTGACACGTCCCTTCCTGTTCTCTTCATGCACAAAATGTGGGAAACGGATGGCTGATGCTTCTCAGCACGACTCTGTCCCCCCGCCTGCCATCCAGGGCTGGAAAGGGCACTTCATGCATGGTCCCCACCCCTGCTACAGCGATAACAGCTGGGAAGCTGGGGCTCCCTAGCCGTGAGCGCAAAGGCCAATTTTCCATCACTGCCCTGCAGCCTCTGTGGCTTCCCGTGACATTTTTGGCTTTTGTAAAACATTCAAACAAAGATTTGGGAGAATAGGTGAGACTTGCAAGTGAGGCATTTTAACTCAGGGGAGGGAAATTCCAGAAATCCAGGGCCTAATACTTCCAGTGGAAGACTCAGGGAAGACATGTTTTCCCCGATTTGTGAAGATTGATAATCATTTGTTTTGGTTCTTACGTTTTGAATTCTGGCCCCCAGTCTGACTTGTTTTGCATGCTTCTAATTCAGTGAGCATAAATATATATCTCAGATTCTTTCATTGAAAAAAAAAAAAAAGTGACAGCTACTGCCCAAGTTCAGTTGGACTATCAAATGCAGATTGAAAGAGCATTTTCATTTGGAAAGGTTCACCTGACACTCAAAACACCACCACCTGTAAAGCCGCTGTGTTGGTTTTCTGTGGCTGCCAAAGCCCATTAGCCTGAACTAGGCAGCTTACAACAACAGAAAGGGCTTCTCTCACCGTCTAGAGACCAGAAGTCCAAAATGAAGGTGCAGCCAGGGCGGCACGCCCGCTGGAGACTCCAGGAGAGGACTCCCCCTTGTCTCTGCCAGCCTCTGGAGGCTCCAGGCGCCCTGGAGTTGGCTTGTAGATAAGTTGCTCCAGTATCCGCTCCATCCTAATGGTGTTCTCCTCTGTGTCTCTCTGTGTGTCTTCTCTTCTTCTTATACACACGTTTATGAAAAAAGTCACTTTTTTTTAAATGAATAGCCTCCATCCGAAGGTATGAAAATAACCTACAAACAAAAAACTATCTGGGGTCTTCCCTTTTTAATTGAACACCAAATGCACAAATGTGTAAGGACAGAGATGTTCTGAGTTGAGATGAATTTTCCCTGCCACAGTCTCCCCTTCAGAGGACCCTCCCCGTTTCCCTGACAGTCCCAGGTGCACAATCCGAGAATCACTGATCTAACTTCTGCATTGTTGGGAGGAGACAGGGGGCCAACAGATGCCCTCCTAACTCTTCTTACCCCTAAACATTTTCTTTCATTACAGCCTCAAATCTGCATTGACTAGGTCATTTCCAATCGTGTCTATAAATAGCCTTTAACTTTCCCCCTTCAAGATTAAATATTTATTTTTGAAACATTCTATAGATTTTGAATAATCAAGCCCCTCTCTCAACTAATAAATGAGAGAACATGAGAGATGGGCTCCATGAGAAAGGAGACCAGTAAATGCCATGTTGTTTTCAGACAAGCAATTTCCCTTGTTAAATATTCGAGCTGCTTTGCCTTTTTTCTCCACCTTGTTTTGTGTGTCTTGCTTGGTTCTTTGTTTCCAGCTACTGACCTTTGCAAAGAGCATTCAGGCTACAACATGATGCCAAACTGATTCCTCCTGTTTTAAGAGGCGTGCTTTAAGGCCACAACCCAATACCGTTGCTGTCCATTGTGACAACTATCAGGCCCAAAGCAAAGATAATTTAAATTTACCCCATATACCTACTTTTCATTACCTTCAGGGCAATAACTGTTGCCGAATTTGGATGCATTTCTTCAAAGTCTTTCTGGACATGCGTGTACTGGAAACACAATTCTTCCTTAAGGATAGTGTCACTGTTTTACCATTTCAAGTTCATTTTGGTAGATTTCCTAACACCACAACTTAGGAAAAATTGGTCCATGTCTTGCAATACATATATTTACATGCATCCATGTATGCATGCATTTCTACACCTGAAAACCCACAGGATTGCAGATGTTAGCCCCAAATATCTTTTTCCTTAACTATGTCTTGATATTTTTTTTATTTCTGACTCCTTGCATTCTTTTACGTCTAATAGATTTCAAAATTCTTATATGCAAAGTGCTTCAGACTTGAGACCCTATCAGAAAGGAAAAATCCATTCCTATAAGTTACATAAACCCACTGCCTAATAATGATGAGCACACATTTCAGTGTTCTCCAGTCAGCATGTTTAAAGTTTCAGTTCTGGAAAAGAATTTTGTGCATCGAATTAGCCAGAAAATAACTTTCAGTTTATGAAGTGAATTCACTAAAGGGAGCAGTGCCAGCAACAGTTAGTGAGGAGCACAGTTGTTTCAGCTCCTCTCTTTTTTTTTTTGTTTAATATTTATTTATTTATTTATTTACAATTTATTTTGGTATCGTTAACCTACAATTACATGTGCAGTATTATGGTGATTAAACTACCCCCTTCATCAGGTCCCCCCCACCAACCCCATTACAGTCACTGTCATCAGCGTAGTGAGATGCTATAGAATCACTACTTGTCTTCTCTGAGTTGTACAGCCCTCCCCGTGCTCCCCCTACCTTATGTCTGCTAATTGTAATACCCCTTTTTCCCCCTTATCCCTCCCTTCCCACCCATCTTCCCCAGTCCCTTTCCCTACAGCTCCTCTCTTCAATACTTGAATTTAAGCTTTGCAAGTTACTCTCATGTACTTGGAACATTTATTATCACTGCTTATTCGTGGGCGCCTCATTTTGTTTGTAAATTCACCTTCCACCTAGGTCTCCTTTCAAAGAAATGTTTAAATGCACCTGGAGCATGACATAAAGTGTTTCATTTTTAATATTCATTTTTTAAAATATATTTACAGTTTCTTTTAATGAGATATGTTCTTTCAATGGCTGGGTGTTTGGCTCTGTATTATTTGTTTGCGGGTTCCTGTGGCTAAAGCCAGACTGGAGGGCCTGGAAGAGGAAATGGGGTGACAAGGAAGAGGAGGACCACCCCTTTAGGACATGTTGGCATAGAGCAAGGGCGACGCAATGGGGTGTAGATTGGAGGGTAGCTGGTTTCTTTTTGTATCGTTATCAATCTTTTTCCGATATATGTTTTTTAAGCTTTTGTATCCTAAAAATTTTATTTGGGGCGGCTCTTTTCCCAAACTTCATATGATTTGGAAGAATTAAAGGCAGGTTGAGAACACACAAAGAAAATACAGCGGTTCTAGGACTCCAGGAGCTCACACTCCCGAGGGGGTGGGGGGAGAGCGGACTTGGTAATGAAGATGGACAGAAAGGTTGTTTGCGTGTGAAGTGGAATCTTTGAGTCCTCTGGGAGCCAGAGGAGAGAAATAAGTTCCGTCTGGAAAATCAATGAAGGTTCTTAGAGCAATCGTTGTTTGATCTGTACTCTACCTTCTTGAGAACCTGCACCGACCTTAATTAATGTATAGTGAATGAATTAATGAGGAGAGTTTCGTTTTTCTGGTTTTTAGTTGTGTATCTGCAGGGGAGGGGAGCAGGCATTAAGGGTAGCCGGGAAGAGCCCATAAGCTGACAGCCGATCATTAATCAGTATTTGCTAAGAATTCATGAATTCTAATAAGACTGTTGAGGGTGGATCACACATGAAAATAAAGTATTCCTAAATGTGCAGTGCAACTCGATCTAAAAACACTTGCAAAAATTATAGATCTGAGCATGAGGACAGTGTCTTTTTTAATCATATTTTCCCATAAAACTATAAGAAAAAATAGGAACATAAAAATGCTTGTGAAGAATTATTTTTATGAATAAAGCCATTAGGTAAAACAAAACGCACAAGGAAGGCCCTGGATTACATCCACATATAGAGAACATGCCCTGATCTGAATGTGGATACCTATGCCGTATTTTCCTTTTTCAAAAAATCTCCATCTGTAAAATGTCTGTGTCTAGATTTCTTTTCATTCTATAAAGGGCACGTCTCTCTCTTTAGCATATGTATTAATTTACGTTAATACCACCATCATCCTCTGCTACTTTGCCTGTGTAAGAAAATGGAACCCTGGGACTTAGATCTCAACCTTTATTGTGAATCAACCATCTGAATAGTCAATTAAAATGCCAACCACCGTCCTGTTCCTCCCCCTGTGAGCCCTGCTTCCCAGTCGTACTGAGTAAGTCTGTCTGAGACGTCGGATCTGATTTGAAAACAACATCCTTGGTGCTGTTAATAGCAGGTGGTCCGAAGACCACAGTTAGAGAAAAAACAAAAACAGAAAAATAAATAAAATCATTGCTCTAGGATTCACAGGGTGGCCAACACAGAAAGCGAGCCCAGCATCAAAGCCAATTTTCATTCCTACTTAGGAATAGCTCCCTTTTAGGTTTGGGCCAAATTCTACTTAGCACGACAATGGAGAAAACAGAATGCTTTGTTAAGATGGAGTCTTTCTCAAGAACGATTCGAACCTTGGACATTTTACAGCTTGGGGTTGTTATAATAAGCCCTGGCTTTGAAGAAGCTGCCCGCTCGGTGCAGCCAATGGCTTCTGTTCCTCTAAGCTAGCACTGGATTGGTGGGGCCTGTCCCACTATTCCACCATTCCTTGTGATTTGTTTTGGATTAAATAAGGATCCCATCATCCCACACAACTGGAAATGAAGGAGCACAAAATCTCATCTCTTTACCACACCTCTGGCCTCTCAGTGGAGAGAGCAGAGGATGAGTGACCCAAGGGGCAGGGATTATCCTGCATAACTTAACTGTCAGGCTGACCTTTCCTTACCCGACGGGCACCCCTGCTCTGCCTCGGTGTTAGCCCAGCCCTGTGTCCTCCTTTCATTTACTCCCTTGCTCTGGACCTCCCTCCCTCCCCACTGTGTAGAATTTACTAAGTGCCCTGTCAGAGGTCCAAAGACCCCTGGGCCCACTTCAAGGAGCTCTAAAGCCATATGGAAGAAAGAGGAGTATTTTGTATTTATATAATTCCAAAGGTGCTTTGGAGATGCATTTGTTTGCTAGAGATGCTGTAGCAAAGTACACAAACTGGAGAAATGTATTGTCTCCCAGTCTGGAGGCCAGAAGTCTGAGATCAATGTATGAGCAGGGTTGGGTCCCCCCAAGGCCGGGAGGTAGAATCTGCTCCATTTGCCCCCCGGCTCCTGACGTGTGCTGGCCATCTTTGGCATTCCTTGACGCATAGACATGGTCACTCCCATCATGTCTGCCTCCGTTTCCACTTGGTGTCAGTCCCACCCCACTCCAGGGGGACCTCACCATCTCTAATTACATCTTTGACAGTCCTGCTTCCAAATTAGGGTCCGAAGTCCTGGGTATTAGAAATACCATATTACCTCATATGATCTGGCCAATAGGTGTTAAAAAGGAAGGGAGTTGGGGTGGAGAGGGGAGGGAGGAAGGAGACCGCAGACTACCTTACTCGTGGACAGTTATGACCTTCTGTCCTGGCAGACATTTCCAGAAATGGGCACTACTTTTGAATAACTGAGAGAACTAAAATTGTTCTTTCACTTGTGGCAGATCTAATGTCACAAGAAGAAATTAACTTACAGAAGAGAATGCTACCTGTTTAGGATTGAATTGTGTCCCTTCACATGCTGAGAATAATTTCTCTCTGCCTCCTTCCCTCTGGGCACTTTGTTCGTAGGATTGATGGATGGATGGAGTGATTTTTTTTTTAAACATATAAGTCAGATCACAGTCTCTGCTCATAACCTTCTGATGGCTTTCTTGTTCATTAGAAGAAAAGCCAACATTCTAGAAAGTTCTTCTTTCACTGCCCCGTATAAATTAATTCACCTCTGACTTCCCATAACCTTATCACCATCTGACCTACCGTACATCAGCTTCATTTGTTATCTACCGCCCCCTATTGGGGGTACACTGCTCATCAACTATTGCACTGGCTGCTGTGGCCCCAGCATGTGGGACAGTCCCTGCACAGTTAGTGCTTTCTCAGAGGTAAGTGAGCGCACGAAGGCATTAGCACCTGGAAGGATGCATATCCACATGTGGACTATGACAGCCTCTGGGAGGTGGGTGTCCAAGAAGGACTTTACAGGAGTCATTATAATTTGCAGAGTGCACTTCTAAGCTGTGGGTACATTCATCTCCACTGGCTTCAATTTCTTTTTCTGAAAAATGGGGACAAAATTGTGCCAGCTTCATGTGGTGACTGAGAGGTTTGGATAGTTAATATTGTACAGCTCTAAGTCAGCACCTAGGTTAAGTGGGACCAGCTAACTACTTTATTCCTTTTCTGTTTCTTTTGGAGTTTTCTATTGTGAACATGAATTACCTGTATGATCAGAGAATTTCAAGAGTAGCACTAAAAAAAAAAAAAAAAAAAAGAAAGAAAGAAAAAACAGCAAAGAAGAGAATAATAATGCTCATATGATGTCTGGTTTAAGTATTAGTGCCCAAGAGCTTTGCCCTGGGCTCGGGTTTGTACTAGGGGACTTGGTCACCAAAGACACAGCAGGCTGTGGGCACAGCAGAACTCCTGGGTCCCCAGCAGCTTGCCCCACTACAAGGTGATAGCAGGCCTCACAATGATAAACTGAACTCCTTACCACTGTGCGGTCTATGGCTCATCTTACCATTGTATTTTCAAATGTAAGTTTTTTTAAAGCATGGGTTATCCCTTTTGATCTGCAAAACAATCCCAAAGGGATGTTATACCTTTTTTCATTGTTAATAATGCAGAATCCGAGGCTCATATTTTCCCCCAGATCATATCACTAGAAGGTGGCTGAAATAATGCCAAGAGGTGCAACTTCAATTACAGTTCTGCTCAGGGCCATCTCCTTTCCTGCCACTGTCCCTCTTTCTGAATAATCTCTTTAAAACCATGTCCAGGCCTGCCGAAGTGGGATTCTGTTCCAGACTAATCCTGCTGTGACCAAGGGGACTAGACGAGAACTCATTTTCTGCCCTGACCAATGTTTCTTGCTCAGCCCATGTATTAGATGATATGCCCGCATCACACCCACCAGCCTTTGGTGTGTTACCTATTTCTCTACCTGTCATTTCTACTGGACTTCAAATTTCTCAAGGATGGAAGCTGTCTCCCACACGTCCCTGCATCCTATGCACCCATCTACTACGTACAGTGTCCAGAATACATAGGAGATGCCCAATTAACGTATGTGAAGAATTGAGATCAGTACATTTTTGAAAAACATATTCTCCTATCTAAAGTTAATTGAATTTCCACAGTATTTGTGATAGTAATAATTTATTTCTGGACTGCATCAGACATCATAAACTTCATGTCCCAAATAGAAAATGCAGGATTAAGGTTATAAGGAAACAGGCTCATTGAGATATAGTACACATTGGTGGGTACTTGCCAGCACCCAGACAGCTAGCCACCCCGACCCCAAACTCTGCTCCTAGTTTTGTCTAACTTTATGGATGAAGACGTAAATCTTAGGAAAATTGTTCACCTGGGTTCCTTCATGCTACAACAATAAGAATAAACTTTTTATGTTTTGCTGTTTACTCTGTATGAAATACTATTCTAAGCCAATATGAAGCATCTTACTTAATTTTCCCAAAACCTTTAGGATAGGAAGCATTACTATATCATCTTTACAAATAAGGCTATTTAGATCCAGAGAACATAAGTAAATGTGCAGATTAGATGGTAATGAGTGGCAGACCCTGATTAAAACCCAGTGACGTGGTATCAAAGATTATACCCTTAACCCTGACTTTCTCTGGGGAACCAGGTCAAACCCAGGTATGTCTGTCACAAAAGCTCATCCTCTTACCCCAAATTAGAACCCTCTGTTCTTATCCTCTATTAAATAATTCCACATAAGTTCAGAGACTCAATTAAAATGCTATAATGGCTCCAGAGGAAATACTGGGAGAGATCCTGCAGCCGGTCGTTAGCTGATACCATTGTATACATTATTTCTCATCAGAGGATAATAAATAATACATACAATGACAATAATACAGAAAATGATATGGGCTAATTCTCTTATATCAAAGCATTAAGTATTGAGTAAAATGATGAATAAATTACATAATATGTATCACTCCCAAATTGTCATGGATAGTAGATAACATAAATGTTCTTCAAGTGGGGGTCAAGGCAGCACCTCATGAAATGTGTTCATAAAAATGAACAAATAATGATAAATGTGGTGTAAAGGGAGAAATCTGGGGGTGTGCCGGCAGGAGTTCAGGTTGGCATCTAGAAGCGGGGCCATGCATTGAATTACCTTGACTCCTCTGGGGATGTGGGTGGCCCCTTCAGCTCCATTTCAGATGAATGCGTTTTCTAGTCAATCTTTCTATTTTTCCTTTTTTCTATAAATGAGAGAAAGTAAGGCCTTGACTTTCTTCTGAACTGTCACAAATGACATTTACTTTTTTTCCCTGTGGAAACTACTAGAAGTAATTAATATCCAAGAATATAATCTTTATGCAACTATTTTGCTCCTAGAGAAATCCAAAGGTTAGAAAATGTCAAAAGGAATCTGAATTAATTTTGCCACCTGGGGTCAAATTTTCTATCCTTGTTATAAAAGTTAATTTTCATAAAAATATGTCACATACAATACTTTAGGAATATATTTGTTTCAAAGGATATAAAAGGCATATGGTTGCCTGTTAAAAATTTTTTTTTTAATACAGAGCATTGGTATTAATGGTTTATCCTCTATTTTATAGACTTATGATGTTCCATAGGAATAAAGTAAAATCAAAGTCACTCAAATAAATTCTAACATATTGAGTTACTTTAAATTTCAATCATAAAATGAACCAGGTATCCATAAAAGAAGATTTATGAAAAACAATCAGAAGCACCCATTTTAGGGAACCTGCTTCAATAAGTTAACTTCTGAGTAGCCAGAATATTGTGAGGGATGACATGCTATAATCTAAATAGGCATTGGGCCTGATTTTCAAACCTAGGTGGAGGGAGGGAGAGATGGATAGTGAGATGGAAGGATGGATGGACAGGTAGGTGCGTGGATGGATGGATGGGAAAATGGATAGGTAAGTGGATTCATTTCTTTGTACAATGCTTGCATGTTGGCTAAGTTTTGTACTTTAGATCTTTAGGAAACTGGTAAAAAGAATCAATTTTAAATAGGTTTGGAATATTGAAAATATTGCATTTCTGTAAGTTTGTAGTGCAACACGAAGAAATGACTTTTACGTGCATTCACACAGGCGCGATACAATCACACACACAGGCAGGAGAGGAAGGTAGTTTTCATCATCCCTAAGCTACAATAATGAGGCACCATTATGTTTACAATATCCTGAGATGATCTTAGGATCCTTAAAGTCCCTTTTTACTCAGCTTCCCTGCCCTTGCTACCAGCTACATGTGAGAGGTTTTTCTGTCCTACTGGCAAAGTCAGTCAAATCAAATGATATTTTTTCTTTAGACACACATGCACATTGAGGCTTGGGTCTGACAGAATCATTAACTGAGCCTCTCATGGTGGTCCCTAGGGCACTGTGCATGTCCCCCTGCCCTTGGACTTTGCTTCTTGTCCCTCTCTCCTTGGCTCCACGAAATCTGGGTATTTCCAGAACCTCCCTACATGTTCCTGTCTCAGGGCCATTCCCTTTCTATGCAGCTCTGCTGAGAAAGCTCTCTCTCTGGTCCCACTGACTCTGTAGCTTGTGTCTTTGGGTCTCTGCTCCTAGGATGACCTTGGCATTGTCATAGTAATAGCACACCCAATCTCCTTTCTCTGAGTTCTTTCTTTTCTATAGCTTCCTATGCACCTCTAGGAGACCTGTCTGACCATAACACAAGCATCCTTTGTTGTACTGTGCATCACAAATAATTGCATTTTTTTACAAACTGAAGGTTTGTGGCAGTCCTGCATTGAGCAGGTCTACTAGTGCCATTTTTCCAAGAGTATTTGCTCATTTCGTGTCTCTGTTATGTTGATTCTTGCAAAATTTCAAACTTTTTCTTTGTTATTATAATTGTTAGGATGTCTGTGATCAGTGATCTATGATGTTACTATTGTAATTGTTTCAGGGCACCAGGAACTGCACCCACATGAGATGGCAAACTTAATCGATAAATATTGTGTGTGTTCTGACTGCTCCACTGACTGGCTGTTCCCATTTCTCTCCCTCTCTTCTGGCCTTCCTAATCCCTGAGACACAACAATATAGAAATTAGGCCAATTAATAACCCTACAAAGCCTCTAAATGTTCAAGTGAAAGGAAGAGTCACGTGTCTCTCACATTAAATCAAAAGCTAGAAATTAAGTTGGGTGAGAAGGCAAGTTGAAAGCCTAGATAGGCCAAAAGCTTAGCCTCTTGTGCCAAACAGCCAAGTTGTGAATACAAAAGAGAAGTTCTTTAAGAAAATTTTGCTACTCCAGTGAACAGAGGAATGATAAGAAATCAAAATAGCCTATTGCTGAAATGGAGAGTGTGAGTGGTTTGGATAGGAGATCAAACCAGCCACAAGAACCCTTAAGCCAGAGCCTCATCCAGAGCAAAGCCCTGACTCTCTTCAAGTCTGTGAAGGCTGAGTGACGTGAGGAGGCTGCAGAAGAAAAGTCTGAAGCCACCAAAGGTTGGTTCATGAGGTTTGAGTTAAGAAGATGTCTCTATAACATAAAAGTGCAGGTGAACAGGAAGTACTGATGGAGAAACTGCAGCAAGTCACCCAGGAGACCCAGCTCAGGTCATTCGTGCAGGTGGCTGGGCTGAAGTCACGCAGGAGATCCAGCTCAGGTCATTCGTGCAGGCGGCTGGGCTGAAGTCACGCAGGAGACCCAGCTCAGGTCATTCGTGCAGGCGGCTGGGCTGAAGTCACACAGGAGATTCAGCTCAGGTCATTCGTGCAGGCGGCTGGGCTAAATGGCAGATTTTCAGTGTAGATGACACAGCCCCTGTTGGAAGAAGATGCCGTCTGGGAGTTTCATAGCTGGAGAGGAGGAGTCAGTGCCTGGAGAAGTCAGGCCGGCTCTCCTGTTAGGGGCTGATGCAGCTGCAGACTTCCACTTGAAGCCATTGCCCGTTTGCCATCTGACAGTCCTCTGGCCCTTGAGAATGATGCTCATCTACTCTGCCTGTGCCCTGTAAATGGGACAGCAGGGCCTGGGTGACAGCACGTCTGTTTACAGCATGGCTTACTGAGTATTTTCAACCCACTGTTGAGACCTGTTGCTCAGAAAAAAATATTCCTCTCAAAATATGACTGCTCATTGCCAGCACATACCTGGTCATGCAAGAGCTGTCATGGGGATGGACAACGAGATTCATGTTTTCATGCCTGCTAACTCCGCCTCCATTCTGCAGCCCATGGATCAAGGAGTAATTTCAACTTTCAAATTTTATTATGTAAGATGCATTTCATAAGGGTATAGCTGCCATAGAGATCCCTCTGATGGATCTGGGTATAGTAAATTGACAACTTTCTGGAAACGATTCACCATCCTAGATGCCATTGAGAATATTTGTGATTCGATTCACAGAAAGAGGTAAAAATATCAACATCAACAGGAGTTTGCAAGAAGTTGATTCCAGCCCTTGTGGATGATCTGGGAGGTTCAAGACCTCAGTAAAGGAAGTGACTGCAGGTGTGGTGGGACTAGTACAAGAACGAGAATCAGAAGTGGAGCCTGAGGATGTGACTAACTTGCTGCATTTCAGGAACAAACTTGAATGGATAAGGATCTGCTTCTTATGGAGAAACAAAGACAGTGGTTTCCTGAGATGGGATCTGCTCCTGGTGAGGGTGCCATGAAGGTTGTTGAAATGACAGTAAAGGATTTAGAATGTTCCCTAAACTCAGCTGAGAAAACAATGGTTGGGTTTGAGAGAACTGTCTCCAATTTGGAAAGTTCTACTGTGGGTAAAATTCTCTCAAACAGCATCACATGCTACAGAGAAATCATTCACGGAAGGAAGTTAATCGATGCAGCAAACTTCATTGTTGTCTCACTTTAAGAAATTGCCACAGCCACACCAGCCTTCAGCAACCACAACCCTGAACAGTCAGCAGCCATCGACATCGAGGCAAGACCCTCCCCCAGAAAGACTAGGACTTGCTAAAAGCTCAGATGGTGGTTAGCATTTTTTATCTATGAAGTATATTTTTTTCATTTGCAGAGGGGATAGGACTGGATATGGTGAGAATGGATATTGATTCAAACTAATATGTTCTAAGGGTAATTTGGCAATATTTGTAAAAATTATATTTACTTTGACCCAGACATCCTATTTTGCTATTTTGTTCACAGATGTATTTGTACATATGAAAAATAATGGTGACAGATAGTTACTCATGCAAAATAATGGATGTGAAATAAAAATAATGATGTTAGTCATGCAAAATAATAACAGAAAATATTTTGAAAATACTTGAATATCCACCAGTATGAAACTAGTTAAATAAATAAAAATACAATAGAATTCATTACATAGGACTATAATGCAGCTGTATAAAGGAATGGGGAAACACACTATGTGTAGATGTATATAAAGGTCACCAGGGTACATGTATACCAAGGTTGTGCATGTATGTTTATATATATATATTTTTTATTAAAGTATCATCGATATACAATCTTATGAAGGTTTCACATGAGCAACATTGTGATTTCAACATTCACCTGTATTATTAAGTCCTCCCCCATTGCAGTCACTGTCCATCAGTGCAGTAATATGTTAGAGTCATTACATGTCTTCTCCATGCTGTACTGCCCTCCCCATGACCTACCTATATTGTGATTGAGATTTACAATGCCCCTTAATCCCCTTCTCCATCCCTTCCCACTCCCCCTCCCCATCCTCCCCTTTGGTAACTACTAGTCCCTTCTCGGAGTCTGTGGGTCTGATGCTGTTTTGTTTCTTCCGTTTTGCTTTGTTGTTATACTCCACAAATGAGTGAAATCATTTGATACTTGCCTTTCTCCACCTGGCTTATTTCACTGAGCATAATACCCTCTAGCTCCATCCATGTTGTTGCAAATGGTAGGATTTGTTTTCTTCTTATGGCTGAATAATATTCCATTGTGTATATGTACCGCATCTTCTTTATCCATTCATCTACTGACCAACACTTAGATTGCTTCCATATTTTGCCTATTGTAAATAGTGCTGCAGTAAACATAGGGGTGCATATGTCTTTTTGAATCTGGGATCTTGTTTTCTTTGGGTAAATTCCTAGAAGTGGAATGACTGGGTCAAATGGTATTTCTATTTTGAGTTTTTTGAGGAATCTCCATATTGTTTTCCACAATGGTTGAACTAATTTACATTCCCACCAACAGTGTAGAAGGGTTCCCCTTTCTCTGCATCCTCACCAGCATTTGTTATTCCTTGTTTTTTGAATGTTGGCCATCCTAACTGGTGTGAGGTGATACCTCAATGTGGTTTTAATTTTCATTTCCCTGATAATTAGCGATGTGGAGCATCTTTCCATGTGCCTGTTTAGCCGTAAAGTATTTTTAAATTAAGAGCTATACATTGTTGCCTTAGACATAATGCTGTGGCACACTTATTAGGTACAGTGTAGTGGAAACCTAACTTGTTATGCCCTGGGAAACAAAACAATTCATTTTATTGCTGGCTCCCTATTGACTCCATTTCATTGACTCCCTGATTGTGATATTTGTTTTTTTGCAGTGGTCTGGAACTGAACTGGCATGGAGGTGTGCCTGCATTTACAACCACCCCTTTATCCATCTCTGGGACATTCATGAGTGCTTCATGCATTCCACGTGCTCTCACCTAATCTGTTCATTGCCTGTGTCCCCACGTCTAGTGTGTGCATGTCCTCTATTCATCCAGTGATGTATCCTTAGGACCTAGAATAGAGCTGGAGTGATTTCTGCCACAAAATAGTTGAGGAAATTTGGCTTGGACGGAAGGATAAGACTAACCATTAGTTTTATTAGAAACCAGAAGCAGTGTTACTGGATATTTATTAGCATTTTAACCTTATAGTTCATTCTTGGTCTTCCCCACCAATGTGAATTTTAAAGGAATTCATGTAAAGTATTTACAATAGCCTCTTGTATATAAAGTATTGGAAACACAACATTGGTTTATTGGAAATCAACCAGTATTAGAAAGCCATGAATTTATTTTACTTTTTTCTTAAGCAGTAATAAGAGTATAAAGAAGAGTTTATTAAAACATAAGGTAAAAATTTGCATGTTTTTTAAAACGTTCACCTTGAACAGATCGCAGCTGTTCAAATTACTAGAACTTGGAGTCTGAGAGGTGGTTGGACCCCAGCTCTGCCCCCTTGTGGCCAGATGTTCTTGGACTCAATGTTTGCCCCCCACAAGCCAGTTCCTTGTCCTCTCAGAGGTGACGCCATGCCGGACAATGGTGTGGAACCCCGAGCAGGGCGCAGGATGCAGTGCCTGGCAAGGGTCACCTCCTTGGTGTTGGTTTGCAGTTTAATCTTGTCGGGGTTTCTAGCCTCTCTCCTGCCGGTCCTGCTCACCATCAGGATTACAAGCTCTCTGTTACCAGCTCTTTCTGTTACAAGCTCTTTCCATGACCCTCGGAGCCAGCGGAGGGAAAGGAAGGGAGGGAGGGAGAGGCACGCCCCGACAAGGCGGAGCAAGGGAGGTAAGAGCCGACTGTCGGCCGGTTCCCGCAGCCTCCGCCGTTCGCCGGTCGCCGGAGACAATCAAACGCGACACGGAGCTCAGTCGAAGCAAGAACTCGTTTATTGGGGCTCAGGGCATGGAATATATAGGGTGTAGTCTCTTCTGATTGGTCACACCTATGCTAACAAGGCGACTTTCAAATTTCCAATCACGCACAGAGTTGTGCGCATGCACAGCTGTCTCTGACGTAAGAAGCGGACCAGAATGGGCGCAGCTGAAACCCAGAGAGCTCTCAGCGGCCACCCCTGCGGCGCGGCTGAGTTCTCAGTGGCCATCTTTGTGGCATGGCTGAGATTCAAAGGCAGTTCCCTACAAATCTAATTTCTTCCTGGAAGGGAGGAAGTCAGAGCGGGAGCAGCATTTCCCGCGTCCTGGCTGGCGTCCTGAGGGCCGGGAGACATCCTCCATGCTGATGTGTGTGGGGCCTGGGTTGGTGGGAACGGCTTGGGGATCGGGAACACACCACTCTGCCTGCTTCCCTGCCTTTGCTGCAGCTGGGCTGAGAGGTCTTGGCTAGATTTCCCAGGTGGGATTTCCTCATGCTTACCGAGCAGCTGCCTCTGTGAACCAGAAACCGCCAGTCACAGGCGCCCAAGGGTGGGGGACTCTACAGGTCAGGGCAGCCCCTGCGAGGCTGCAGGGAGACAGCAAGGTGAGCTGGTGCCAGGGACCCATGGGCAGGTCCCCTTGAGGGACAGGCAAGTGAGCTGAGACCTGGGGGAAAATTAGGAGTGAGACAGGCTAGATGGCAGGGGTGGTGCCTCAGGCCGAGGAAACCTGGAGGCTAGAGAAAGCATGGTGCACTTCGGGTGGCGAGCATCCTGCAGGAGGGCACGGGTCAGGGGCAGAAGGAGAGGCTGCAGGTGCAGGCAGACACCTGCCCTCCAGTGTCCCACTAGCCACAGTACTGGGCCTATTAGTAGCAAAGGGGCACAGATCGTTGCTGGAGAGAAACACAATCACCTTTGCAACATAAACTCCTCTGCCTGAAGCATGGTACATGCTGGGGGAATGGGGCTGGCCAGCGCCAGGAGTAGGGTGATCCTGGGGTCAAAATCCAGGTGAGCCCTGGGAGAAGCTTGAACCAGAGGATGTGGGGATGGGGACAACAGGTGGAGCTGAGAGATGCTATAACAGAGACCAAGTAGATTTGCTGACACTGTAGATGTTGAGAGAAAAGAAGGAAAATATAGGCCAGGTGAGGTGACTTCATTACCAGGTAACAGGGTGGGTGGTGGAAGCTCTGACCCACATGGAGGGAACCAGATGACAGGTGGGTGAGGGTGGAGCTGGGGGCATCCAGTATTGGGTGTGTTGATTTTGAAGTGTGGGATTTCTTCGTGGAGAGGAGACTATGCATGAGAAAATGTATTTTCTCTTGGAAGATTTTTAATGTCAGAAAAAAGTTATTTTAGGTTATTTGCTGTTGTAAATTAGTCAGGCATTTGAGCCCTTTAATAGGGTGGATGTGTGATAATTCAGAATTTTCTTACCAAGGCATAGAATGGGCATAGTTCCCTTTCAGTGTGAAAGCAATTAGAGGGGCCACCTGAAATCAGAGCTGACAATAGGCAAGTTGTAAACAGCTGGTCAACCAAAGGGCTGGGACCTCTCTTCTTGACCTTGTAAGAGCATTTTCTGGCCCTCAACCTTGTCTTCAACAAGGTCAGATTGAGAAGAGAGAGTTTATCAAATCTGTATATGACTCTAAAGAGAAGAAAAGCAGTTTCACTTCCAGAATAAGAACAATTATTCTAAAAAGACAAGCATACCAGTAAGAATCTGTGGTGCTTACTCTATATAGAGGATTTGTATTTCGTTCCATGTTCTGGTGTATTCTGCTCAGTCAAGTCCCTTTGGGGGCAGCACGGGCCTGGCCCAGAGTGACTAAGATGGGCAGTGAGAAAGGATGTTTAGTTATTCATACTTCATTCTCCGAGTAAGGCACCCCTGGGAATAGACAGCACCCCCAGAGTTAAAACAATGTATCTACAATGTCGAAATTGCTTCTTCAAAGTATTGCTGGGGGTCCTGAGGAATAAAACATGGCAAGCCTGTCTCCATGAGCTTATTGTCGCCTATAGCTGCTTCTAGGTGAATATGCAGGTTCTTGGTTTGGGTTTTCCTGCATAGAGGAAGCAAGAGGGGAACTGGAAAGGATGGGTGGCCAAGGGTTATCCTAGTGTTCTGATATTTTATAGTGAAAGAAAGATTTCCTCCATGAAGAAAGGTAGGTTATTAAGTGGGCTATGAGGGTTCTTCCAAACCCAAAGACTTGTCTGCAACATTCTTAAAGCTCTTTCATATCTAAAGAGCTAAGAAACTGAGAAATTTTAGGGTCCAAGGAGGAGGTGCTGCGAGGGAGATAGGGGATGGTACCCCCCTACAGAAAGAAGTGACCACCGGGCTCTGAGGGTCAGGATGCAGACCTTTGAATGGCTAAATACTTAGAATTACAGAGACCCATGTGGCTTTGAAAGGCTTTGAAAGGATCCCAGGCTTTGAAGATAAGGTTACTCCTAATCAACACAAGCAAATATTGGAGCTGGGAGTCAGACCTCTGCAAGCATAATTCCTATTCAAGAGTAAAAACCATTTAACAGCCACCAAGAAACCCCACCATGGTCTGTGATAGAAGCATGCAAATCCCATGACAGATGTGTGCCAGCACCTGTTAGCACCAGAAGGTGTTTGAAAGCTTCTGGTGGCCCATTTGAGAACCTTCCCAAAGGAGCGTGCCATGGAATGCTTTGAGAAGAAGGAGGGGCCAGAAACAGAAGGATTAACATGGTCAAGGGCAGGGTACATCTTTCATCAGGCTTATGAGGATTCCTGGGCTGTTTCTCACCCCAACTAATTGTTCGACACTCTCTGCCTTTCAGGATTCTGACACCAGAGACACTGACGTAGATGGTGATTTACTGAGGCCAACTTAGTAAAGGCAAAACAACACTGAGTATCTTGCCAGGGGAAGACAGGTAGAGGAGGGCGTTCCTCTGTCCCTGTGACCTTAAGGACCTGAGCATTTCATCAGAAAGATAAGGCATGAGTACACAGTTTATCAGTAATACGACACTGGTGCCCAGAATGTCAGAACACGGAGATGACAATAGAAAAACTCTTTTTTACTTCAAGGAAAGACATCCTATATATACAGGGAAGGGATATTTTAAATCAGAGCTGTCCTAGAAAATCCAGGGAAATGTTTATGCATATTCGATCTGTACAAAGCATTCATTTTTTTAATACTTGTTAAATGTGTATAGTAAAATAACAGAGGCCAGGAATTAATAAAACAATTCCATTATAAGAAATGCTTCAGCCCTTAATGTGACAAATCGTGACTTGTGTCTCTTCTGTCTTATTGGAGTTGTAAGTGGAAGAAAAGAGGATAGTTCCACTGATAATGGGATTCTGGAATGTCACCAGTCGGTATGGCCTGGGGCTCATGGCTGCAGCCACGCTTACATCTCAGAGGTCCTTGTGGAGTTGAATGGATAGTTTGAATCATCATCAAGACTTTGTGGGAACACGATGGCCTTTGGTCCTGGGCACCCCAGTGCTGAAAGATTGCTTTTTGTATTAGAGTTTTGAAATGGGGCCATGATATTTGGGGACACGAAGTTGGGGAATGGCTGGCAGCATGTGTCAGTTCACAGCGTGGAAAATGCGGAGATGTCTGGACTAGCGGTCCGCGCTCCTGTCCCTGTAGCTCTGAGGGATGCCGTCTCCGAGACGCGGGAAGGAGAGTCCCATTCAGGCTCCCGTGTCAGAATCCCACACAAGCTGCCTCCATGAGAGGCAGGGGTGGCTTCACATTCCCTCTGTGCCTGTAGCTGCAACAGGCACTGAAGACAGGCATGCTGAGTGTGTTCAGGGTGTGTCCATGATCCTTCGCTAAGTAACAAACCGCCCCAAAGCTCAGTGGCTTAAAACAGTAGCTGTTGATTCAGCTCCGGCTTCTGTACGTTGGTCGTTGGAGCTGGGCTCTGCTGGCTGGGTCATGAGTTTGTGACAGGCTGCTGGTCGGGAAGGTGGCTTTGCGTTGGAGGTTGGCCTGTTGTGTGTCAGGGTGATGGGAGAGGCAGCCAGTTGTCCCTGTCATCCAGCAGGCTAGCCTGGGTGCACCCACAGGGCATCTCAGCAGTTCAGAGACAGAGGGCAGAAGGTTTAAGGCCTCTTAAAGCCTGGGCCAGTGCTGGCACACAGGGACTTCTACCTCATTCTGTAGGTCAATGTGAGACACAACGCGCTGTGGTTCTTTCCAAACTACCTCAGAATCTGGTTAGCAAAGTTCCTGGCCCTCCAGCAGGTGCTCTAACTGCTCCCATTGTGTTCAGTGCCCCAGATCCCGCCCACCTGCCACAAGGCCCCTCACCCCACGTTCCCCAGGAGAGGCCCTGTCTTCTGTGTCGCTGGAAAGGGGAAGTCAGGGGGAGGGTCCTGCTTGACATTCTCCGTGCACAGCCAGTGGCCATAGTGCCAGGACCCCAGGGGAATCCCCCTCCTGCCTGGCCTGGACAAGCAAACAGAGTGGAGGTCATTTGGGAAAGTGACACTTCCCTGGAAGGGGTGGCCTTGTGGTAAGTGACAAACAGGAGTGTCTGTGACTCTGCCCTCTCCTCTATACTCAGGAATCTCCTGGAAAATGTGTCCCTGCCGACTGCTCAGAGGGGACCAGGTGAGAGCCACCGAGCCCTCTGAAGCCACAGCCCTGTCTCTGGAGGCCATTCCCCCCCCTAAGCAGCTGGGGCCTCTCTGAGGCTGGGATCCCCCAGAAGCAGACCGCCCTAGAACAAGGAATTGAGAACAAGCAGTTGATGTCAGAGGCAGTCCCAGCAAAGCTCCTAAGGAACTGGGGAAGGGAGAAGGGGCAGGGAAAAAGCCAGTAAAGTGAGCGTGGTCCAGCAGGCTCCTGCCAGGGGCAGTGGGGGCTCAGGCCCACCTGGAAACCCGAGACCCGGCAGAGCCTCAGCCTCAGCATGGTCACGCCTGAGGGCTGAGGTCCCTGCCATACCGAGGGCTGCTCCTGGGGACTTTGTCCCTGGCGCTCCCTGTCCTGTTTGTTGGCTAGAAGGCTCTCCGCTAGCAGGGTGCAGGAGTTTGCAGTGGCACCCCTGCCGGCCATGGGGGACCATGGGAGCCTCAAAGCACTAAGCGGACTTGGTGAGGCTGCACAGCCAGGATTGCACCTGCCTGACTTTAAAGTCCTTGCTTTTTTACTGGACCAGGTGTCACTCCAACCACAGAGCACACGATGCCCTACAGGGAAAAGAGTCTAACCTGGGAGCAGGTGGGCGGAAAGGGGTGGAGAGCTTGGACGGGCAGAGGCCCTAACGGGGAAATAGCTGGGTAATTGTGGAAATGAAGAGCAGGTTGGCCAAACAGAGAAAAGCAGGAGAGAAGGGAAATGGTAAGCAAGGGTTGTTTGCACCAAGACACCGACCCTGTGGATATGGCCCAGGGGCCCAGAACGCTTGGGGATGAAAATCAAACTCACTCAGAAAAGTTATCATTTTAATATCTTAGCAAACCCCTGATGCATTCAGGGAAAGGCTTATCAACCATACAGAATTGTTCTTCTTACCCGAATAATGTTGCTTCATGTCAGCTTGGGGCCTATAGCACAAACCCCACATTCTAGGACGCACGGCGACGGTGCTGTGCATATGGCCCCTCACAGACCCTGCTGGTCCCTTATGGTGTCTATTTTGGTCTGGTTCTAACTGCACCCCTTCCTAGACTGAAAAGGGGGCCTCGGGCTCCTCAAAAATGGCAGGCATGGCATCACACTTCAGATTTTTCAGAAGTATAAAAAATATATTCATTTGGTGCTCTATTATATGTGTGTATTGAGTCAACTCCTATTTTGTTCATTTTGTTTTTAGATTCCACAAGTGAAATCATATGGTATTTGTCTTTTTCCTCCTGGCTTATTTCACTGAGTATAATACCTTCTAGATTCATCCATGTTGTTGCAAATGGCAGGATTTCTTTCCTTCTTTATGGCTGAATAATATATTCCATTGCGTAAATATAGCACATCTTTATTCATTCATCTGTTGATGAATATTTTGGTTGCTTCCATGTCTTGTTTATTGTAAATAATGCAGCAATAAACATAGGGTGCATATGTCTTTTTGAATCTGGAATTTTGTTTTCTTCAGATAAATTCCTAGAAGTGGAATTACTGGGTTGAATGGTATTTCCATTTTTAGTTTTTTGAGGAACCTCCATTTGCTTTCCGCAGTGGCTGCACCAATTTACATTCCCACCAACAGTGTAGGAGGATCTCCTCTCTCCATATCCTCGCCAACACTTGTTAGTTCTTGTCTTTTGGATAGTGGCCATTCTGACTGGTGTGAAGTGAAAGCTCATTGTGGTTTTGATTTGCATTTCCCTGATGACCAGCGATGTGGAGCATCTTTTCATGTGCCTGTTGGCCATCTTTATTTCTTTTTTGGAAAAATGTCTACTCAGGTTCTCTGCCCATTTTTTAATTGGGTTATTTGTATGATGAACCTGCCTGAAATCTCTCTGGCATATTACTGGTATCAGTGTTATATGAATTAAACATAATATACTTGAGTTTCACAGGTATTTGTGAATTTTTTGATCATGCATTTTTAAAAAATGCTTCTTTCACCCATTTTTATAAAAACCTGTCCTTAACAAGAAAATCCCTACAACCAAAAGAATGAATTAACTAGTCCAAATTCTGTGTTTAGCTGACACATTGTATACAAGAGTTTGTACTGATTGTTAACACATGGCAACACATATGCACCTTACACAAGATGCTAAAAACTCTTAACTCTAGGTGAAGTGCTTATGTATATATTTAAAGGTAAATATATATATATATATGTAAGCCCTTTATGATTATATATTAATATAACTTTTTTCACATTATATAGGCTTTGAAAAAATATCTAATCTATTGAATTCTGTTGTCAATCAAAGCAGAAAAGAAAGGGAAAGACTTCACTTTACAAATAGTTATTATATTACTTCTGTGCATTAGTATACCTGCATTAGGAAAGTTGATGGAAGAGTTTAGAAACAAAGGCATAGAAAAGGAAAAGAACGAATGCTTATATGTGGCATTCTCCCAAAACCACATGAAGATGAAAAGTTTTTAAAATATTTCTTGTTACTTTTCCAAATTTTAGATTTTTTTCTGAGAAATAATATGGGAAATACCAAATAAAAAGTAAAGCTAATTTTTAAAGAATTTGTTCATGAACATTCTAACTTTAAGTAGCTCCTGATCTAAATTTTCTTAGGGAACAAAACTGCCACTAGAGATGTTTTTCAAAAGGTATATGTTGACATTTTTTGTTAAACTAAATTCCTTTCATCAGATCAAGCCTTCCCATTCATTCATGTCTTGACACACTCTTCCTAGATTAATTAGAAATAATGCAATTTTTTATTGAAGTACAGTTGATATAATATTATTTCAATTTTTAAATACTGTGTTTTAAGAAGTTAGAAAGCATTTGGGTGTTTGCGAACCTTGATTCATTAGGAAACTCAAATAAGGGAGTCACACATTACTTAGTTTTGACAGCACATTTTTGAAAAAGGCTTCTGTTACCCATTTTTATAAAAAACTTTCCCTGAGCCTAATAAGTCACCTTTACCAGAAAACTCAAGCAAAAAAGAATGAATTAGCTAACTAGTTTAAATTCTGTGTTTAGGTGACAGAAAATCAACGCAGTTAGTAAATATAAAGCCTTCTCAGAGTCTTGGTCTGTTAATTCCAGGTTGAAAGCTGATTGTGCTATGTGTAATCACAACTGGAAAGGACCTGCCCTTCAGCATCCATCATTCATTGAATGTCATCATATTGCTGATTTATTGATGCCGTGTGACAGTTTTTCTTGGCTCCTGAGGGTAGGACTGCAGTCCCCAGTGGGTCCCAGAGTGGCAGTAGAATTGATAAAGAAGGCAGAAGGGAAGATGTTCCACTGCCAGCCTTTAGTATCTGAGTCCTACAAACCCTTAGCTAAAAACAGTACCTTTAGATACAGAGATTTAATACCTTCCTACAATGAGATCTGTTTCGCTCATGACCAACCAGAGACATCAGCCAGTCAATATTGTTTCTTTTCGAAGGAAACATGTTCGTCGTGCAGGAGCAAACATTCACCGACTCCAGTTTGAAATGACCAAGTAGACGTCTCCACGTTCACATCAGGAACTGAAGTCCAAAGACAGAATGTGACTTAGATTTAATTATCAATATTTATTGTTTTAAAAGGGGAAAAATTGAATTAATGAAGGCATATAAAACTACATTGCATTCTTATTAAATGCATTTTATAGGATTTGTGCTTGACGATCATGAACATTGAGTCTGACTTCCCTGTTGAGCAAATGAGCTATAATCAAGTGGAACAAATTGCGTTGCTGTTACTCCTTCCTGTTGATGTGAGTCAGCACATGGTAACTGAGCTGAAATGGGCTTTGTTTGCCTGGCTCTGCTCCTCAGGAGAACTGCATGCCTCCTGCACTTGGAGTTTACACCAGCTTTCTATCTACTGACTGTGAGCACACCGCTTGCTTGAATCAAGGGTTCTAGCTCCCTCTCCATGTAATTATAACACACCCCAGTGGAAAGCATGTACCTTATGCCTAGTTTTGTTCTAGAGCATTTTCCAGCCTCGGCACTACTGACTTTTTGGGCCAGATAATTCTTCATTCTGGGGGAAGGAGGGCACGTTAGGCTCTTCAGCACCACCCTGGCCTCTACCTACTAATCTTGGTATCACCCACCTTCCCATTCCCAATTGTGTCTGGAAATATCTCCAAATATTTTCACAATATCCTCTGTAGGGCAGAACTGCCCCCAGTTGAGACCCTCTGTTGTAGATACAGTATAGGTTGTAGGATTATTTAATTTAAAGCTGCAGAGAGACAAAGTGTCCTGGAGTCTCTTACAATCTTGTTTTATTAGAGCTATTAGAAGCTAAGCAAACCAAGCCCATTTCAACCCAGTTATCACGTGTCTGCTCAAATTCCATTATTTGTGATGCTTTGTATACATACTGTAACTTTTTCATCCAGTCCCTGTTTAGTGTTAGTATTTCTTTTCCTCCTCAAGAACGCATACAATTTTAAGCATCCTTGAGGCATTTAAACTGTTGACGGCAATTTTTGATTTCAAAACACCTTCATGGAAAATGTATTTGCTGGGTCACAATGGCCTTGCATTAAATCTTGCCTCTTCCGTTCAACTTGCTCTAATGATTATAGTGAATCACCTTCTCTTAAGAAGGAAGGTATTTGCAGTACCGCAGAGCAATGACATGCATGCCTCCCGAAAGTGGTCACCTCAGTGTAGCACTGAGATTCAGTTTGAAGCATGGAGGCTTATGGCTCACAGAATTTCTCCTAGCAGAAATGTATCCATGCATTGCACGCTAATCTACTTCATGCAGAATGTAGGGCAAATAACTGGTGTCACTCAGGAAATACTAGTTCGGAGTAGTTAAATGCCTTTGAATAGACGAGATCTGAAGTAATACAAGTGTTCACTTGTATTAGAAGGCAGGGGTTACAAAGGTTGGGTCTATTTAGAATGATGCAAGAAGGCAAGTCCTCTGTCTTGTAATCTAACTTCTGCAGGTAATTTACGTTTCAAAGCTGTCTTTTTCTTGTTGTTCTCTGTTTTTGTTTGTTTTGTTGTGGGTTTTTTTGGTTGTTGTTCAAACAGTAAGCAAAGTATATTGTATTAGGGTTCTCCAGAGAAACAGATGTTTATGTGTGTGTGTGTGTGTGTAGATACAAGGACCTGCATGCTGGACGCTGAGCACACCCTTCCTCTGCTTTAAGCATCCTATCTCTGTGGACCAGTCTGTCACTCAGGGGAGGGCCAGCAGAGCATGGGGTTCAGAGGCTGGGACTGTATGCTAAGGCTCAGAGCCACATGCAGGGCCAGACAGGAGATCCAGTGGGACCAGTGGGCCAGATCCAGGTCAGAAGCAGGAACAGGCTTAAATTGTGACATTTTTGTTCAGGGTCTGGGCAGAATGGGCTAATGCCTATTAAGACTGAGAACAGAACTTCAAATAGTATCATAGAAATATTCAAATCAGAGGGCTCAGTGAGCATCCGGGTCATTCTCCCGTGTGATGGCAGAGAAAACAAGACCCTAAAGGTGTTATGTTGCAGCCCTGGGAAGGCTGGTTTTGGGTTCTAGGGGGCAAAAAAAGGGATTGGATTCAGTACTGTCTAATGAAACAAAAGAGAGCGTTCTGGATTCCAAAGGCAATGGTGTGTGTGAATCTGCTAGCGGAAAAAGCCAGTTGGATTCCTCCAACACTGTGGGGCACTGCCGACTCCATCCCTTCTCGTGTTTTCTCCCTGAAGCTAACATTTCTTTCCTTTTCTGACCCCTGCCTGGTTGCAGATAGAAATGGATTTTGACAGAACCAGGAAGAGTTGTTCTATTTCCATGGCAACGTCAATTCACCTTCTGCAGGTCTATCAGCGGCCACTTAGGCCACTGACTAAAGGAAGGATCCTGAAAGTTGTGTGTGTCTCGGGTGCCTCGCCAAAAATAACCTGGCATGCCATCGTTTCGCCCAGCACCGTGGAGGGAGGCATTAAACTGACTGGATGCCAACTGTCAGCTCTAGTCCTGTCTTTCTGTTAAAGATGGCTGGGGGGAGGGGAGCCAGCCAGGGAGTGCTACATTGTTTCCATGGTCTCAGAAATCCTGAATGGAACATGAAATACATTCTAACTTGTTCACCCCAGGGGCACCAGATAATTTGTATTTCAGCAGAAGTATTATAATTACATAGCTTAGAGTTAGAATTAATTAGCATTTGGGGAAGTAGTGATAAAACCAAGCAGTTATTAAAAAATTAATTTTAATGGAAGTCAGTTTGGAGAGTCTTGCTTTTCTTTTGAAAGATTTTTTTTCTCTTTTTTGACAGTGGGGGGAGATGAAAGGGTAACACCATTCAGTGATCCCATAATCAACCTAAAATGAGAACTAACCTTATCGCTGGGTGTTCCCACTGGATGTTAAGAACTCAAATCAATGGCATAAATGCCGAGTGTATTTCAAAATAAATCAAGAGTTATGGTGATGTTTGAGGGTTGTCTGTGGGGAATAATAATTATCAGTACCATCCTTTAAAAAATATATCCTTTGCCCAAATACATTGGTCATATCAATGCAGCTGACATTAAACGTAGTGGAGAATCACTTCCTATATTTGTTCTAGACACACGAGATGACAAGTGGTTTGAAGAATGAGTTTTGATATCAGCCAACACTGTGTGTGTGAGTGCTGGGCATAAGGCTTTCCTGGGAGCTCCTGGGCACCTGGGAATAAAGGAGACAAATTTTTGTCTTCAGGTCTCTTTGACTCTGTTTACTTGCTTGGTGTGAGGGGTCAGAAAAGATGGGTTATAATAAAGGAACATTAGTTTTACCATTGTTTGGAGTTTTATGGCACTACCATTTGTAAATTATTAAAACCCAAACCATTCACAGTTAAATCTTCATTTTCTAAAACGAATCCTTGTTCTGTGGTTATGTACAAGCCTATCCTTATTTTTAGAAAATAATGTTGAAGCACTGAGGGAAAAACAGCATCTTGTGCACAACTTATTCTCAAATTGCTCGTCATCAACAGCAGCGACTAATTGTCACCATCGTTAGAGAGACGGGGAAGCCCTGGAAGGAAAGGGACAAGTTGTGACCAAGTGGCGGGGCCAAGTGACAGGTGTGGGCAGCAGGTCACCATCCTATTTTTGTGACTATTCCTTTGTTTTTACTTTTTCAAAATTTTAAGTTAAGAATTAATGGAGTACATAGGATTTGATGAAATGATTCTTTTCCAAAGATCAGAAACCAAGTTGAGAAACGATTCCTTCAGAAGTGGCACTACTTCATCAAGTATGATCCCTTCAGGAAAGGGCATTTCCTGTTTCAGAACAGCGATAGGATGGTTTCTATCCTGAGAGCTAGAGTGGGTGATGAACTTGTTAGTATTGAAGTTCTAGATTTTAGCAAAGGCTGGAACTCATTCTTTAGGAAAAACAAAAGTCAACTGCATGTTACTTCTTCTTGGAAACAATATTTCATCCTCTTTTCCCTTTTCTGACCCAGATCACACCCTTACCATTGTTTTGGGGTCGAATGATCGGGTGATCCACTCCACATCCTCCTTATACCTGAATCAGAGCTATAACCTTCCCAAGGCTTTGGAGAAGAATACCTGGGGACTGATAAACTCTGTTGACAAACCTGTATTAGTAATGGTTTCAGGACCACTATTATTTAATGCGTTATGTATTTGTATGACATTTACTTGTACAGAAGAGAAAACAAGGAACAAAGACAGGTTGATCTGCAGGGTCCATTTGTGCATGCTATCACTATGACCCATAAGGAAAAAAATAACCTGCTTTTAGATTTAAATCAGTGTTGCTCTTTTTCATCTTATTTACATCATTAGCTCTTGCCACAAAGCATTAAAATATACATTGATGTAACCTGGGTTGTCTGACCGGTTGCTAGTGAAATCTCTTACTGGTTTTATGCAATGCCAAGAGGGAAAACAACGAGCCACAGGTTCCATGGTTTATTTTGAGTAAGGAGATAAACTCATATCTTTCGATGTGTTGAGTTGGAGCCTGGCACGTTTTCTTAATAATCCAGAGTACCAACAGTGAGTCTGTGTTTTAAGAGGATTAAGTATGTAGTAGTAAAGTGAGTAAGACAACGTGTTCATTTTTCCTGGGATGATGAAACATTGCATGGCTCCCTGGCTCAGTGACCACACAGAGTCGGGGGAAAGGTGACTCAGAATTGTAAGTAGAGGACATAGGACCGAGACAATAGCTCTAATCTAATTCTTTGGGAACAAGGAGTATGCTTGGGCATATCTGTCAGATTTGCTTTGTAGTTGCCCTGTTTCTATCAAATTATTTCAGGAGCTCGCTTTCATTTTTTGAAAGGCAACTTTTTGAAGACAAATGTGTGCCTGCTCTTTCATGCCCAGCTGATGCATGTCTGCTTGCACAAATGGCCTTGGATTTTCCATGTGGATTCTGTACACCATCTATCACTGCCTTCATTCACCAGCCAGTTTTGAGACAGAAGTGCTGCAAATTTATGAAGTGCCTTTTGCTTTCCTCTTCCTATCTGTGACTGGCTCTTGGAAATAGTTTTCAACAGCAGTTTTGTTTTCTTTATTGTTATATACATTATAGACTTTTAAAATTCTTCTAAATATGTTATTTTTCTTGTTTTCTCTCTATGTGTTTAGAGTCATATGCATGTTTTTGTTCTTAGCTTTTTGTCTGTTCCCAAGATGGATTTTATTCTCTTAACCACTGCGCTCTCTGTACTCTGGTGTAAATAGTGTGCGCTTATGGTTTTGGGTGCTAAATCCCCACCTATCTTGATAAGATGGCCTAAAGCACTCACCTCTTTCTGCCCAGGGGCAAATTACATCTCCTTAGAGGTGGTGAGTGAGAAGTCACTGGTGTGTCCTGCTATGACCCGTGTTCTTTGTGGTTGAGAATTACACCTCTCAGGGTGAGATTTAGTATTCATGCCAAAGGGGCAAGACAAAAAGGGAAGGCTGACAAATGGTACCAAAGAGAGAAGGATGCTGGGGAGACAGTGAAAGAGGAGTGAGAGAAAAAAGAAAGAGGTGGAAGGGGGAACAGGGGCATCCCTCCCAACCCCCTATCCCCCCACTTCCCCACTCCCCAGCTATGGGTCCCTGAGGCTTGTGGGTAGAGAGTTTTGGAGGAAATAGGCAAACTTCTCAGTTGGGAGAGTCTGGCAATTCTGAGAGCGGCCAGCAGGGACGGACTTACACAGTGACCAGTGCTAATGGAGGGGCGCGGCCAAGTGTGACCATGGGCGGTTAAAACGCTATTACTGCCAACACATTGAACTATAAAATGGTAAACATTCACTATAAAAGATCAAATGTGCAGTCGGATTTAAAGATTGTGTGCAAAGGTACAAAGTGGCAAATTGACAACCACTTCCAATACTGATCAACCAAGTAGTCAGAGCTTGATGCTTCCCAAAGAGTCCAATGTACGAACCCTTCTGAGATCTATCGGGTCTTGGCAATGGATGGAAACGAAATAATGCAAGGCGAAAAAGGCCCTCACACGCTCTTTTCCACCTCTTCTTTCACAAGCTTTGCAGATCATTAAATGTCACTGTCTCGAGCTGTTTAGACTCCAGAACATCACAAGATGCCCTCAACTCCCAACAACGTAACGAAATAGACGTCAGGTTTGGAAGGACAGTGAGTGTGCCTGTCTGCTTACTGTTGCATCCCCAGTGCGGAGTGGGGTGCCCACATGGAGAAGATATTTGTGCAGTGATAGATACGATGGAATAGACTCAGTCATTTTTGTGAGTGAGAAAGAACAGGACTCATTCGGGGAAGAGTGGACAAATGCATTTCTCCTCCTTTGCAGTCCCTGAATAGAGTTTAACTGGAAGGAGATGAAGGTTGGGCTGATTCACCCTGCCCAGACACACTCACCCTCTTGTTGTAAATCTATGCCACCGTCTCCTCTTCTGTTCGCGTCCTAGAGCACTTCTTTCTGTGCATGCGTCTTCCCTTGGGAAACATTCTCAAGTCAGAAGCCTTTCAGGTTGAGGAGAGGGTGGCTAGATGTACAAAGGGCCTGTTTTGGTGAAAGTCCGCTTCAACTTTATTCAACGAGAACTGTAAAGTTCATAGACTCCTGGAATATGTGAACCGAAAGGGACATTAGTGGTCGAGTTTTGGTTCAGTCCTTTCCTTCTTTTAGTTACAGGAGACTTTTCTCTGAGATGTGGTAAAGGTGCTCAACAAATATCACATTCCTGTGATTATTTTTGCGATTAAGTAACATGCATTGAATTTATAATATTTATTTTTCAGTGGGAACTCTCACAGGTTACTCCAATAAAGAAATCCATGGAATATCTTACATTAAGCTTAATTCTTCACATTTTTAATTGTATCTGTATGTGAATGTATTTTTGACATCACTCCTTCACAGCTCTGTTTTTGCAGGGGCTATAATGCAATTTATCTTGATTTCTTTATGTGTAAAATGCATATGGCTCTACTATGCCCTAGTCTCCTCTCCTTTCTCAAGAGCAACAGCGAATATGTGAAAGATGTCTTGAGCTGTAAAGCAATATGCCATGAACAGAATCACATAAGTTAATGGAATTTCATTATCCCTTCAATTAAATCTAACCTTTATTGTTAATGCATTCATGCACAATACAAAACAATTCTGATACATTTTTTTAAAACATAGGAATTTCATGGAAATTTTAGACTTTAGAACAAATATGACATGATTTTCTCAAAATCATAAATTTCTTGCTTTTATTAATACATATGAATTAGCCTACTAATATCTTCAATACTTATTTTTTAAAATTATTTCTTAATTCCTAAAAGGAGGATTTATTAGGAGGCAACAGGTAGTCATGTCTGACTATGCAACTAGAATATCAGTGATAAAAATAGTAGTTCTAATGAAATGAATAAATTCTCCACTAAATTTGATTCTTTTATTAAAGTATAGCACATATAGAGTTTATTTCTATAGCTATATTCATTAATGATTTCATAGTGATTTTGTGTTATTTATTTTGGAATATTCTGGGGGCAGTTTTATAGTCTTTCAGGAAAAAGTTTTCCAAGCATTTCTTATAAAATTTGTATTGTATTCTAGTTTGGTTTGCTTCTTGGTGCACAAGTGAAATTTTTATAACTTCACAAAGTGTGAAGTCCTTGTGCTTGAGCCTTTATGCCTGATTTTTAATGTGATTCTACATGATTCTAGCACAGAATTTTCATTAGCCAGCAGCTGTGCATGAAGTCTGCTTCTTGGCCATGTCTATGTCTGTGTCTGGGCTGCCTTCTGTCAGACCTTCCTTCTGGTCTGTCGATCGGAACTCCCCATATATTGGCATTAGCTAATCAAGAGATTACTGGGAAATGGTGGAAGTTTGAGATCATCTTGGGCATATGGGCTCCCTGTCTAGACTCCTTTTAAATTCCACCTAGTGATTTATTTTCTTGGATGGATCGGTGGCTCCAGTCTGTGCTATTGAAAACTGAAGTTAGAGTGGATGCTTTTCCCTTTCCAGTGTAGTACTTGACTCTCACCACATGGTCAATTTCCAAAAAACAGGCAGAACTGGCAGGTGGGCGGATGCAATGGGGGACAACTTCTTTCAGGGACGACAAGGTGCAGTTGGAAGAGGAAGCAATGCTGACTTTGTGCTCAGACATTAGGCTGTTTACCCATATTCAGGTCCTGGTCCCTTAATTCTTAATATTCAATATTCAAATTCTACCAAATGTTTAAGACACAATAACCAAAACTTTATTTAAAAAATGTGTCATTTTGCCATTACTCTTTCTAGCAAAGTGTTGTTTATCTACATATTTAAATTTCAAACTGTTTAGATATCATATTTTTAATTTGATTTAAATTAACCTATGCTTGGGATCTTTTTGCCATTACTAGTTTGTGTTTAAAAATTATAATTGAGTTATTCTAATAATCAAAATTAGACTTTGGGATCATTACCTCCTCCTTTTGGGTTATAAGCAGCATGCTAAGGCCCATTTAAAATGTGCAGTGTGAACCTCAACATATTCCATTTTATCAATCTCATTATAGATTTATTTAATTTATTTTCCAGAAGTTACAGAGCCATGCCTGTTGGCTTTCATTCAGAGTGCTGAAGTCCCAGCGTTAACAGTCTCCTTCCTTGCCGGATGGTGTGATGTATCTCCCTCCACACCTCTCCCTGCACCCAGGTTAATATGACCTCCCGATTCAAGGTTGTTCCACTTTAGGAAAGCACACACACGCACATCTATTTGCTTAGCATTGTCAGTGTCACTTTTATTATAGTTAATGTATAATTCCCATTGCCATTATAGTCAAGTTTAGAGAAGTCAACCAGGATATAAGGATAGTAGACATTGCAAATATTTTCTCTCTCGTGATGTTCAAAACTACTTATCAAATACACTCAACTCTACCCATTTTTCCATAATTACATTTAGCAAATGCCTATGGACTTCTGGTCACAATAATGCAGGGACTGGTGGTTTTGTAGGCCAGCATCAGTGCGAAGGTGGAAGGGAGGCGGGGGTCGAGGGGCACAGAGGAAGTGGCCACTTAACAGTTTATCCAAAGAGCAGCTCTAACCATCTCCTATAAATGCAGGTTCTTTTAAAGCATGGGAACTGTATGCTGGAAGTGCATGCTCAGCTGCTGTATAGACGGGCTGGTATGTATATAGATGACTGTTCTATTTATCATCCACAGTCAGCTAAAGAGCTGCATGTTTTCAAGACACGTAAGACTGTTCTGAAATCTGGTTCTGATATTTAACAATGATCGCTATTATTTTAACAGGGAAAGTCTATTTTCAAAGCAAAATGTAACTTCTCTAGTAATATTTAGAGATAATTTATATTTGTGGCTAATGTTTCAATAAGGAAAAATACATTTTTCCTTCTTTACCACCAGATCAGTATTATATTTAGGATTAATATTTGAACTAATACCATAAGGCCAAAAATGTCATTTCCTCCCAGATAACCACCATTTCCGTTGGCCCTGTGGATGGACTTGACGAGTTGGTGCACAGGCCTGGAGTCAGAAGTGTAGAGAGAGAGCTCCTAACTCCCCCTAATTTGCCACTTTCGGTCAGTAATTGATTCTCAGATGCTGCCTACTGCTTCGTGTGTGAATGAAGCAGATTTTGGTTGAACCACTGGATTTTCCCAATTAAATGAGGTGGAGCAAATAACTGGTCAAACAATGAACTTGGATTCATTCATCTTGTCTCTGTGAAGTCAGTGGGTCAGCAGCAAACAGTGCCATTTTTCCTGTTTTTCAGGGAAGCCGTGGGCAGTAGAGGGTTCTGCAAAATGGCATGAAGCCTTCAAAGTGAGGCATAATTAGTTAGATTACTCATTCTTCAGTGCTTGCGTGAAGACCAGATGCCGTGGGTGCTGTCCCTGGCCCAGCACACGCGAGCGCAGTGGCTGAGATCAGCGGCAAGGGGCCCTGACTGCTCTCATTTGTCTCTGAGATCAACACGGCAGCTTACCACACTGGTTACCTATTTTTGAAATGCAAGCATGCAGTGCATTCATTACAGAGCTTCCCCAGTGAACCTTTAAGAGTCCCCAAAGAATCACAAGTTAGTTCAAGAGTATTGTATTCAATTTCTACTTTATAGTGGATGGTTTTATATCTTGTTTTTCTTAATGGTGCTTTGCATCGTTTTAAACATCTCCCTGGGTGAAAAAGAGCCATGTATGGCTACCTTGCTCATTTCATAGACATACTTCTTGATTAGTAGAGTTATTAGTGAAGTGTTACAAGTCAAGAACACCGTTCTTACCACCCACGGAGGGTCTGGGTGTGGGAAGCGCGGTGGAGTTTAAATGAGGAGCAGGGCACACCACAGTCATTCAGCAGCTCCCTGGGGGACTTTACATGATGAGCTCAGATCCCCAAAGAGCCATATAATCAGCCCAGCTGAAGCTAGGAGGTTCGGACACCACCTCGCATCTTAGCAACAGCCTGTTCTCTGGGTGAGGTTAATCCTGTAAACAGGTGGGGCAATTAAGAGGCTCCAAGTGTTCATTCCGTGGAAAAGGCTTATGATAGCATTTGCCATTCAGAGGCGTTCTCTGGAACTCTGTAGGGCAGAGTTTAAGGAAGCAGCACGCTGTTTTAAGGGGATTGAGAAAGGTCTGAGAAATAGATGTTTTCTTAGAATTGACCAGATTGTTATAATGTTATGATTGAATTATGAGCATCTCTAGACTTTATTATTCTAACCAAATAGCAAATAAACCAGTTAAAAATAACTGGAAGAGAGTTTAGCACCTCCACAGAGACAGTTTTAAAATTGAGATGGAACCAGAAAAGACCCCGAATAGCCAAAGCAATCCTGAGAAGGACGAATAAAACAGGGGGAATTACGCTCCCTGACTTCAAACTCTACTACAAAGCCACAGTAATCAAGACAATTTGGCACTGGCACAAAAACAGACCCACAGACCAGTGGAACAGAATAGAAAATCCAAACATTAACGCAAACATTTACAGCCAATTAATGTTTGATAAAGGAGCCTTGGATATACAATGGGGAGATGACAGCCTCTTCAGCAGCTGGTGTTGGAAAAACTGGACAGCTACATGTAAGAGAATGAAACTGGACTACTGTCTAACCCCATACACAAAGGTAAACTCAAGGTGGATCAAAGACCTGAATGTAAGTCATGAAACCATAAAACTCTTAGGAAAAAACATAGGCAAAAATCTCTTGGACATAAACATGAGCAACTTCTTCATGAACATATCCCCCTGGGCAAGGGAAACAAAAGCAAAAATGAACAAGTGGGACTATATCAAGTTGAAAAGCTTCTGTACAGCAAAGGACACCATCAGTAGAACAAAAAGACATCCTACAGTATGGGAAAATATATTCATAAATGATATATCTGATAAGGGGTTGACATCCAAAATATATAAAAAACTCACGCACCTTAACAAACGAAAAGCAAATAATCCAATTAAGAAATGGGCAGAGGACATGAATAGACACTTCCTGAAAGAAGAATTTCAGATGGACAACAGGCACATGAAAAGATGCTCCACATCGCTAATCATCAGAGAAATGCTGATTAAAACCACAATGAGATATCACCTCACACCAGTGAGGATGGCCAACATCCAAAACACAAACAACAACAATTGTTGACGAGGATGTGGAGAAAAGGGAACCCTCCTACACTGCTGGTGGGAATGTAAATTAGTTCAACCATTGTGGAAAACAGTATGGAGGTTCCTCAAAAAACTCAAAATAGAAATACCATTTGACCCAGGAATCCCACTCCTAGGAATTTACCTTAGGAATGCAACAGCCCAGATTCAAAAAGACAGATGCACCCCTATGTTTATTGCAGCACTATTTACAATAGCCAAGAAATGGAAGCAACCTAAGTGTCCATCAGTAGATGAATGGATTAAGAAGATGTGGTACACATACACAATGGAATATTATTCACCCATAAGAAGAAAACAAATCCTACCATTTGCAAAACATGGATGGTTTTAGAGGGTGTTATGCTCAGTGATATAAGCCAGGTGGAGAAAGACAAGTATCAAATGATTTCACTCATCTGTGGAGTATAAGAACAAAGAATAAAACTGAAGGAACAAAACATCAGCAGACTCACAGAACCCAAGAACGGACTAATAGTTACCAAAGGGAAAGGGACTGGGGAAGATGGGTGGGAAGGGAGGGTTAAGAGGGTAAAAGGGGAATTACGATTAGCAGAAGTAACGTTGGGGGGGCACGGGGAGGGCCGTACAACTCAGAGAAGACAAATAGTGATTCTATAGAAACTCACTATGCTGATGGACTGTAAAGGTGTTGGTGGGGGGGACCTGATAAAGGGGGTAGTTTAATCACTGTAATATTGCACATGTAACTGTAGATTAATGATACGAAAATAAATTAAAAAATAAAGATAATACACACCAGAAAAAAAATATATAAAATAAAATGAATATAACACACATGGTGGAAACTCGTTGTTTGCCCTCATCCTCTGGGGCAGAAGGAATGACTTCATACAAAGAGATAAAGTTGTCAGATTTCATACAGGATGCTCAGTTAAATTTGAGTTTCTGGTCAATAATAATCTTAGCGTAAGCGTATCTCATCTATTGTGTGGGACATACACTAAAAATCATGCATTGTTTATCAGAAATTCAGATTTCACTTTGTTAGTGAATCTGTATCTTTATTAGCTAAATATGGCAATCCTACATAAAAGTGGCCAGGAGAAGTGAGCCATTTTTGCAGCAGCAGTGAGAAGTTGCATTGAGTAACCCTGTAACCCCCATTGTCTTTGACCTTGTCCTAGGAGCAGCCTTGGCTGCACCCCGTCCCCATTCCTTCCCTGAGCAGGCTCACTCTTCCACCTGTCTCCCCACCTGGGCCCCAGGAGGCTTGATGCATCAATGGGCTCCCTGGGCCTTTTATTTCTTACTGGGCTTAGCTAATGGGAGGCATGCCCAGGCACCTGGATGGCAGGGTGAGAGTGCCTTCAGAGCCCTGGTTTTATTTCACCAGCCCCTTCCCTGCTCGGTTGCTGTGGCTCCAGCTGAACTCCCATTTACCCTTTGGTCCTAGGGGAGGGAACAGCTCTGAGCTGCTGTTGGCTCCTGGCCACCGCACTGACTCTGTGAATTGCCCCTTTTTTAGATTCTTCCCCAATTTCCGGGCTTGAGGGCACTACCTCTTCCTCTCTACCGAAACCCTAACACAGTAAAGGATATGTGATACATATTCAGGGTTAAGAATATGGTCAATGACCATGAAGGCGTGAATTAGAGAGGAGCATTCTTCCTGCAGTCTCGACACCTTCCCACTGCCCTCGCAGGGCTGCTGAGTTCTCTTCTCGAAGAACGGTGCTGAGCACGCCCCCTCCCGAGGAGAAGCCGGGATGACTCCTTTGTATGTAGACTTTCAGAAAATACTTGCTCAATTTAATTGCATTTCTGCTCCCTTGGTCTGGTCTAATTATCTTAGATGTGGTTGGGAGAAAAACAATAGAGAAATAAAGTTAAATTCCTAAATTATTTCTCTAAACTTTCCCAGAGAATTAAAGCATATTGAAGCAGGGACAGCCCCAAATAGTAAAGAAGACAAACACCTTGACAGTAGGTAGATTCTTAGTAAAACAGGGATCTTTTATCTAGATCCAGTTTTATCCAAATTGGAAGGTTCTAGCTGCAGTCATCCTACAGTTACAGTTCTAGGATTTTTGTTTGAGTTTCTGAGCAAAGTGGTAGGAGGGCAGGAAGGCAGTCAGTGAAGAGATTGACTGTTCTTGTCAAAGCTCTTCAACCCTGATACATTTGTGCCTGGAATTATTTGTATGGTTAGGATTCCTCAGAAGTTTTCTACATATCTGGCATATTGTGCTTTACTCTCTCATGCTATATGAACACATAAACAAACAGTTCTTTACAAACAATAGTTTCCTCTCGATCTGTAATAGTTCCTAAGTATCCCAAAACTTATGTCAATGGAGTAGTCTGTTTTCTAGCTTCGGTAAACTCAGGTGATTTCACTTCATTTTGAGTTAACAATCTGTTTTATTCCCAGCTCATTTGTCCAGGAATTATTACCCATCCTACATGATGTTATGTAAAATCCAACTCCTTTACTTGATGAGAAATGAATTGCATATCATATTGTTATAATAAGAAACTCTTTTGTCCTAATTAGTCTCCCCTCTTTGACAGGTTTGGGCATTCTGTGGATTCCAAAATTCTGTTTGAAAATTACAGCAGTGTTTATTCTCCTGCTAATACTTGCAGCCTTTTCTCATATATTGGTGATGAAAACATATATAAAATATTATATGTTGTAACATAATATATGTTTGTGTAATCTTATAAATTCTGAACAGTGGTAGACAGCTGTTTCTTGATATCTCACTGACTTAAATAGAAGTCAGTGGGCTAGTCACGATGTTCAGTTCTTTACAAACATTACTTTATTTAGTGTTCACAGTGCAAATGGTGTTATTCCCATTTTTTGATGGGCAAGCGGAGGCTCACTGGAGTAAGCTTTCCAAGGTCGCTGAGCCAGCAATGGTGCCATCAGAGCATTCATATAACAATGACAACAGCATTCTTGTGATAACAAGAGCCGATAGCCCCTAAACACCCACTGTGAAGAAGGCACTGTGCTGAACATGTAGGCAACACGGTAATAACCAAATGTGGTCCTTAATCCCATTTTAGAGGTGAGGAAATTGAGGCCAAGCAAGCTTAAGACCTATGCAGATTTCAAGCCCAGATCAAATGCTAAAGCTCACGCTCGTAACCCTGCATTGTGGGGCCCATGCACTCACTTGTGAAAGTACTTTGGGCAACACACCAAGGATACTCTCCTTTGGCAATCAAATTCTTCATATTCCACAACTGCACTGATTTGAAAATCCTTGGCCCTTTGACAGATTGTGTTAGCTTTTCCCAATGTCAGCTGGGAATATGAGTTAAAGATAGGGTTTTTTCTAGTGGCAGAGATTTGCAAAAGCAGTGAGAGTGCCTTATTTGTATGGACAGTAACTCTCCTCATTATCTTTAGATCTGAGTGCTGTGGAGCCCAAGTGTGTGATGTTGAATTTTTACTGAGAGAAGAGTGACATATATAATAAACGTTAATTGCAGAAAATGTTGAAAGCATGTTTTGAATTGCTTATGTTTACTCAGTCATAGAGAATAAATTAGCTAAATGCCCGCTGGAGAATGACCAGTTGGAAGTAAACCCCATTCAAAGGATTCCTGGTTCGCTCCCATGTGAAGGGAATGATTGTCTTTGCATCAAGACCCTCATTATTGTCTTCTGGCCACTGGATGACCCACAGTTGAGATTCGGCATCTCTGGTTCTCTCATTTATATTTCTTTGCTGGCTTTCTGTGGATTTAGGAAATCTTGGTAAGCAATCTAAAACCAACTGACTTGGGAGCCCTAGAGTGTGCCCATCTGAGATTCCCTACCCTATGTGGGTGGTGAAAGGGACCCTCGCTGGTCTCCTGTGTCAGGGCTTGAAGGAAAGGTACATCCTGCCATGAAAAGACATGCGACCAAAATAAGGGATCGGCACAGGAGGTGGGGCCCATCTGTGCTGAGGGACGGGAAGTGAGCCTTTGTCAACGATTCCCTTGTTTTATATTTATATAATTAGCCTTCACTGACCTATGATACTATTCAAGGCAATACAAATACTAAGCAAACTGATTTCTTAATTTAAATGGAACTTTTTCACATGGTAAATACTATACACTTACTAATATATGCATTACATTGTAGAATTTCTGTGGAATAATTTTTTTTTCTTTAAACAGTGAAAAAACTTGATTCATTCAGAAGATATTTGTTGAGTGGCTCTTATTATACCCCAGTCCCTCTTCCAGGGGTCTGGGATACTTTTGTGAGAAATCAGACAAAAATCTTCCCTCACAGGATTCTGTAGGGGTGGGGTGCCTACATTAAACATAATAAATATGTAAATGATGTTGCATGGTAGGAAGTGATAAGCACAGGGATGAAAGGAGTGTGGAGGCAGAGAAGGGTTGGGAGTAGTGGTGTTGGATGGCAGTACTGAATAGGGACAGGCAGTCCAGAAGAGCCTGATTGAGAAGGTGAAATTTGATGAAATGCATAAAGGAAAGAGGTCTAGTGTACTCAGAGGAAGAACTTTCTGGGCAGAGAAAAGCTAGGCAAAAGCCTTAGGGTCAGACCAGGGCTGGTGTGTGGCTGAAAGAGCACCGAGGCCAGGGTGCTGGGCAGGTTGAATGAACGGGGAGGGAGTAGGGGGGGGACAGGTAGCTCAGGGGGGAATTGGGAACCAGGTGTCACAGGGCATCGTGACCTTGTCCGACCGTTGTGGCACAGGGAGCTGTTGCAGGAACTGGAGCAAAGGTTCTGACTTCTCTTTTAGGAACCCCAGGGGCCCCTGAGTTGAGAACAGATGGTGGTGGGTGAGAGAGATCAAGACTAGAAACAGGGAGACCTGTGAGCAGGCGATCGCAGGAGTCACAGCACTAGAGGACAGTATGGAAGTGACAGGGATGGAGGTGGGCAGAGGAATCCCCTGCTGGATATATTTTGCGGGTAGAATGAACAGGATTTGTGGATGACCTGGCTATGAGGTATGAGAAGAAGACCGAGTTAATGATAGTTCCCCAAGGCTTTGGGTCATCAGCTGTCAAATAGAAAAATAGATTTTTTTTCACTAGAAAATATTTATTCTTGTAAAGAGAATTACATTTGAAACAGACATATAATCCCAGGTTGATGGCAAAGAGTATGGAGCCAAGAGAAAAGCAAATAAAGGCAATTCACAGCCAGTCCAGCCCATAGTGTGCGCCAGGAACCTGTGTATCTTACTTCATTTACCCCAGTGACCTCTGTGTGATGTCCGGGGGGCCATACTACTTCTAGTCGGGATGTGACAGATTCAAGGCACACTCCCTCCTGTCATTTCTCAGGAAGGCGGTGGCAGTAAAGCAAGGTCAAGGCAGAGGGAGGAGGGGCCCCGGGAACATCCCGCCTTCCTCTTCGCTCCCCTCCGGGGGCCTCCTGACGAGGGAAAACCGCTCGCCGTTGGCGTCAAAGTGGGAAACCAAAAGCGTTCAGATCTGTGATAGCCCAGCCACACTCTGTGAACTCGGTAACGAAAAAATTTAAATGTCTAGACTTCATCTAGACCCAACATTAAAAAAAAATGAGCTATGTTTATCATGTTCAACACCCTTCTTAGCAAATCAGACAGACCCACAAAATCTCACATTGCATCTCCTGGCTGAAATAATATATTTTTCATCTTCATTTTCATTCCCAAAATTCAAGAGGTGGAAGTTATTTTTCTTTATGCCTATTTTATGGCATTGCTTTTTTCTTTCTTTTTTAGCATAGATCTAGAGAGGAGTGCCCCATGTTTTTTGACTACCCAGTTACACATGAGTATAGCATGGCATGGTAGCCACTCATATAATATTCATTGCATGTAGCTGCTGAATCTCTGTGAACTTCCTTTCAGGTCTCTGGGAACTCTCCAGAACATGCCTTTATTGCCGTTTGGTGGGGAAATATCTAGAATTTAAATTGTATCTGCTAAGGATGATTCTGCTAATGAAACCAAGGGAAAGTAAACTTTCATTAATCTTTGAATGTGTGTGGAATTGGAGCAGAGAATAACAAAATGAAGGTTTTCGTTTTCACTCTTCAACCTACCATCGGGATAATAACACCCGGCCCTCCCAAGGTGGAGGCTTCCCGGCTGTAACCCTTGACGGGAACTCTTACCAGATGGCATCCCTGGTGGGACGCTGTGCCTTTTCCTCTCTTCTCCTTTGGGTGGATGCTCTCTCCTCTTCTTGATGTGCATGGGTTGTTCGATGTCCATGAAGCCAGAAAAGGGTACAAGGATACAATGCTCATTCCTCCCACTGAAGCGCAGTAGAGGTGATCTTGAGAGCTGAGTGGTTTTGCCAAAGTATCAAATATTCTGATGCTGGAATAGAACTTCAGACATGACTTGAGTCTCCACAGGGTGAACAGAGACTGAAGCCCCCCCCTGCTCCCATGTCCCGGGATGGGGAGGAGCTGTGATCTCCCTGGACACCGCTCAGTCCCGTCAGCTCTGCTTCGGGGCATGACCCCTGCGGGCGGGAGCAGGGGCACAGGGGGAGGGCCTGGGTGCCAGTGCTCTGAACAAGGTACTGCGTGTCCACCATAGGCCAGCCTCCACTGCTACTCTTCTAGGCGTGGAGAACAGAGGTGGGGACACAGTCGTCGAGTTCACGGCGTGTTCACTGAAGACTGGCTCCTCACAAGAGAAAGGGCTTGATGAGTCTGGAGCCTGCATTCAATGTCTGGTCTCTGGACCAACGATGTCAGCATCACCTGGGAGCCTGTAAGAAAGGCAGAAACTGCACCCTGTCCTGTACCGCTGGAAGCAAGAATCTGTGTTTAAAAGGCACTCATGGATTCAAATATGCACTCAAATTTTGGAAGTGCTGGTCCAGGACCCAAACGTATGAATTAGACTGCAATTTACTGGCCATGACCTCCCTGCTCCCTGTACTCTGCTCTCTCCCTGGCTCCTTACCTCAGTGAACAGCAGAACCCTTCCCAGCCCAGGCCAGAAGCCTGGATGTCTCTCTGGACCCCATTGTCTCCGGTCAGCCCTGAAGGCTCTCAAAGCTGCTGTTCCTCCTTCTCTCTCAGATTGCCAGCCTTCACCCGGCCCCCTTTGCCTCCACTCTGGTTGCCTCTGGCAGGGTCCCCACCCTGCAGGCATGCTGAGTTTACTAAAATCCAAATCTGGTCATGTTATACCCCTGCTAAAAAGGCTCGAGTGGCTTCCCAGTGCTCTCAGGGCACCCTCACTGCTTGGGGTGCCTTCCCAGTCTGAGGGGTTGGCATTCTGGTTGGCCCCTGCAGCCCACCTCACACAACACCCAGAACACCCAAGAAATTGAGAAAGGATGGTGGAGTGCTTTACCTGGTGAAGCCCTACAACTGTCTGGCCTGCTTACCACCCACCTGCAAACAGGAAGAGAGAAAGATTGACTTGGTCTATTCACAATGTTGTGCAAACAGCAACTCTAACTAGTTCCAGAACATGTTCATGCCCCTACAGGGAAGCTCTGTACCCGTCAAGCAGAGGCTCCCCATTATTCCCTTCCTTCAGCTCTGGCAACCATAGAGACAAACAGAATGTGATCTTTTGTCTCTGGCTTCTTTCACTAAGCATATGTTTCAAGGTTTGTCCGTGTTGTAGCCTGTGTCAGTATGTCATTTCTTTGTATGGCTTTATAATGTCCCATTATAGATGTGTATATTTCATCACTCTTTGAAGATTATGAAAAACTTGGCCTTACTTTAACCCATGTGCAAAGTAGATTCTTGCACATGCCTTTCTCCAACTTTCAACCTGAACTTTCCTTGAGGTGCCCGTAGAAAGGCCAGAACCAGGAGTTAAATAAAGAAAAAGGACCCTGAGAGGCTGTTGAAAGGATAGAGCTTTGTCTAATGATTCTGCATTTTGGGTGGTGGAGAGTTCCTCACGGTCTGTCCTCCCATGGGGTATATGGTTGCTACCCCCTCATTTACCTGGAGCACGGGGCCCACTAGGAACAGAAAATGAGGACTCATCAGAGCGGGATTGCTAGAGGCAACCCCGACGCCACCAAGCCAGGGGCAGGTGCCGAGGAAGGAGCAGAGATCCCAGAAGGAGGCAAGCAGGAGCCTGGAGGAGCCCATGGGGGGCAGCCCTGATGTCCGCCTATTCCCAGCACTGTGTGCTGACTCTGTCCAGCACAAGGACTGCAGGCTTGTGCCATGCTGGGGCTGCATTCAGCTAGAAAGGAAGCACTGCCCAGCATTTGGTCCATGCAAACTCAAAGCATTAGTTTTAATGCTAAAACACTGCTGTATGATGAGCTAAGATGGAGCAAGATGTGTGTGCATTTCAAGGCTAAAATATGAAATTTAAAATATCGCTTTGTGCAGTTGTGGGCCTCTATATGCTATGACCCCAGGCCCCTAAATAAAGCCAGGTAACCACAGTAGCTTTACATCAGTAGTGTTTTGGGGAATTTGTGGGTCATTCTTCGGGTCACACCAGATGGACAACAGACAGTGGCTGCTGAAGAGGAGGTGGCATAGCCAGCCAGGAGCCAGAGCAAAAAGCTACCCATGAGCACTATTAAAGGATTTTTTTTTTAGGAAGTAAAATCACGACTCTTCTGTAGACCTAAAATGAACACAAGTCTTGGATTTTATTTTCCCCATTCATTAATGAGGGCATTGGTCAGATGTTGCAACTGGTTCAATTGAGGGTTTGACTCCTAGGGATTTGTGTTCTCTACGGGACAGAATCCACCTGCATCTCTCAAAACAGGAATTTTTTACACTTTACAGACAGGAAATGTTTGCATTGTTCTAGGTCTTCTTCTTTTTTTTTAATTAATACAATTTATTTTGGTATCTTTAACCTACAATTACATGTGCAATATTATGGTGATTAAACTATGCCCTTCATCAGGTCCCCCCCACCAACCCCATTACAGTCACTGTCATCAGCGTAGTGAGATGCTATAGAATCACTACTTGTCTTCTCTGAGTTGTACAGCCCTCCCCGTGCCCCCCCTACCTTATGTCTGCTAATTGTAATGCCTCTTTTACCCTCTTATCCCTCCCTTCCCACCCATCTTCCCCAGTCCTTTTCCCTTTGGTAACTATTAGTCCGTTCTTGGGTTCTGTGAGTCTGCTGCTGTTTTGTTCCTTCAGTTTTTTCCTTTGTTCTTATACTCCACATATGAGTGAAATCATTTGATACTTATCTTTTTCGGCTTGGCTTATTTCACTGAGCATAATACCCTCTAGCTCCATCCATGTTGTTGCAAATGGTAGGATTTGTTTTCTTCTTATGGCTGAATAATATTCCACTGTGTATATGTACCACATCTTCTTAATCCATTCATCTACTGATGGACACTTAGGTTGCTTCCATTTCTTGGCTATTGTAAATAGTGCTGCAATAAACATAGGGGTGCATCTGTCTTTTTGAAATTGGGCTGATGCATTCTTAAGGTAAATTCCTAGGAGTGGGATTCCTGGGTCAAATGGTATTTTTATTTTCAGTTTTTTGAGAAACCTCCATATTAGTTTCCACAATGGTTGAACTAATATGCATTCCCACCAGCAGTGTAGGAGGGATCCCTTTTCTCCACATCCTCTCCAACATTTGTTGTTGTTTGTGTTTTGGATGTTGGCCATCCTCACTGGTGTGAGGTGATATCTCATTGTGGTTTTAATCTGCATTTCTCTGATGATTAGCGATGTGGAGCATTTTTTCATGTGCCTGTTGGCCATCTGAATTTCTTCTTTAGAGAAGTGTCTATTCATGTCCTGTGCCCATTTCTTAATTGGGTTATTTGCTTTTTGTTTGTTAAGGTGCGTGAGTTCTTTGTATATTTTGGATGTCAACCCCTTATCAGATACATCGTTTATGAATATATTTTCCCATACTGTAGGATGTCTTTTTGTTCTACTGATGGTGTCCTTTGCTGTACAGAAGCTTTTCAACTTGATATAGTCCCA
>JAQQAC010008350.1:99131610-99241474 GCA_029783875.1 Phataginus tricuspis | reverse complement strand
TTTGGAGTGGAGTCTTTAGGGTTTTTTATGTAGAGTATCATGTCATCTGCAAATAGTGACAATTTGACTTCTTTACCAATCTGGATGCCTTGTATGTCTTTGCTTTGTCTGATTCCCATGGATAGGACCTCCAGTACTATGTTGAATAACAGTGGAGAGAGTGGGCACCCCTGTCTTGTTCCCGATCTTAGATGAAAAGCTTTCAGCTTCTCGCTATTAAGTATGATGTTCGCTGTGGGTTTGTCATATATAGCCTTTATGATGTTGAGGTACTTGCCATCTATACCCATTCTGTTGAGAGTTTTAATCATGAATGGATGCTGAATTTTGTGAAATGGTTTTTGAGCATCTATGGAGATGATCATGTGGTTTTTGTTCTTCTTTTTATTAACGTGATGGATGATGTTAATGGATTTTTGAATGTTGTACCATCCTTGCATCCCTGGGATGAATCCCACTTGATCATGGTGTATGATCTTCTTGATGTATTTTTGAATTCGGTTTGCTAATATTTTGTTGAGTATTTTTGTATCTACATTCATCAGGGATAATGGTCTCTAATTTTCTCTTTTAGTAAGGTCTTTGCCCGGTTTTGGTATTAGAGTGATGGTGGCTTCATAGAAAGAGTTTGGAAGTATTCCCTCCTCTTCTATTATTTGGAAAACTTTAAGGAGAATGGGTGTTATTTCTTCTCTATATGTCTGGTCGAATTCAGAGGTGAATCCATCAGGTCCGGGGGTTTTGTTCTTGGGTAGTTTTTTGATTACCAATTCAATTTTGTTGCTGGTGATTGGTCTGTTTAGTTTTTCTGTTTCCTGCTTGGTGAGTCTTGGAAGGTTGTATTTTTCTAAGAAGTTGTCAATGTCTTCTAGGTTTTGGAGCTTGTTAGCATATAGATGCTCGTAGTATTCTCTTATAATTCTTTGTATTTCTGTGGAGTCTGTCATTATTTTTCCTTTCTCATTTCTGATTCTGTTTATATGTATGGATTCTCTTTTTCTCTTAATGAGTCTGGCTAGGGGTTTATCTATTTTGTTTATTTTTTCAAAGAACCAGCTCTTGGTTTCATTGATTTTTTCTATTGTTTTATTCTTCTCAATTTTATTTATTTCTTCTCTGATCTTTATTATGTCTCTCCTTCTGCTGACTTTGGGCCTCATTTGTTTTTCTTTTTCCAATTTCAATAATTGTGTCTTTAGACTTTTCATTTGGGAATGTTCTTCCTTCTTTAAATAGGCCTGGATTGCAATATACATTCCTCTTAGAACTGCCTTCGCTGCGACCCACAGAAGTTGTGGCTTTGTGTTGTTGTTGTCATTAGTCTCCATATATTCTTTGATTTCTGTTTTGATTTGGTCGTTAACCCATTTATTCATTAGGAGAATGTGGTTAAGTCTCCATGTATTTGTGAGCCTTTTTGATTTCTTTCTGAAATTTATTTCTAGTTTTATACCTTTGTTATCTGAGAAGTTGGTTGGTAGGATTTCAATATTTTTGAATTTACTGAGGTTCTTTTTGTGGCCTGGTATGTGGTCTACTCTAGAAAATGTTCCATGTGTACTTGAAAAGAATGTGTATCCTGTTGCTTTTGGGTGCAGAGTTCTGTAGATATCTGTTAGGTCCATCTGTTGTAGTGTGTTGTTCAGTGCCTCTGTGTCTTTACTTATCCTCTGCCTGGTTGATCTGTCCTTTGGAGTGAGTGGTGTGTTGAAGTCTCCTAAACTGAATGCATTGCTGTCTATTTCCTCCTTGCATTCTGTTAGTATTTGTTTCACATACGCTGACGCTCCTGTGCTGGATGCATATATATTTATAATGGTTATATCTTGTTGTTGGACTGACACCTTAATTATTATGTAATGTCCTTCTTTATCTCTTGCTACTTTCTTCGTTTTGGAGTCTATTTTATCTGATACAATACTGCAACACCTGCTTTTTTCTCTTTGTTGTTCACATGAAATATCTTTTTCCATCCCTTCACTTTTAGTCTGTGTATATCTTTGGGTTTGAGGTGAGCCTCTTGTAAGCAGCATATAGATGGGTCTTGCTTTTTTATCCACTCTGTTACTCTGTGTCTTTTGATTGGTGCATTCAGTCCATTTACATTTAGGGTGATTATTGATAGATATGTACTTATTGCCATTGCAGGCTTTAGATTCGTGGTTACCAAAGGTTCAAGGGTTGCTTCCTTCTATCTAAGAATCCAACTTAACTTTCCTGTTAAGTTATTGTGAATGCCGTCTGATGTTTCTTTATCTCTCCCTTCCTATTATTCCTCCTCCTTTCTTTATTTATTAGGTGTTTTATTCTTTGCCTTTAGTTAGTATTTGGATGGTGTGCTTTCTTTGCTATGATTTTATTTTCTCTGGTGACATCTTTTTAGCCTTAGGGATATTTCCCTCTAGAGCAATCCATTTAAGATATTCTGTAGTGGTGGTTTATGAGAGGCAAACTCTCTCAACTTTCATTTGTCTGGAAATTGTTTAATCCCTCCATCATATTTAAATGATAATCGTGCTGGATACAGTATTCTTGGTTTGAGGCCCTTCTGTTTCATTACGTTAAATATATCATGCCATTCTCTTCTGGCTTGTAAGGTTTCTGTTGAGAAGTCTCATGACAGTCTGATGGGTTTTCCTTTGTAGGTGATCAGTTTTCTCTCTCTAGCTGGCTTTAATACTCTGTCTTTATCTTTGATCTTTGCCATCTTAATTATTATGTGTCTTGGTGTTGTCTTCCTTGGGTCCCTTGTGTTGGGAGATCTGTGGGCTTCCGTGGACTGTGAAACTATTTCCTTCCCCAGCGTGGGAAAGTTTTCAGCAATTATTTCTTCCAAGACACTTTCTATCCCTTTTTCTCTCTCTTCTTCCTCTGGTACTCCTATAATGCAAATATTGCTCCGTTTGGATTGGTCACACAGTTCTCTTAATATTCTTTCATTCTTAGAGATCCTTTTATCTCTCTCTGCCTCAGCTTCTTTGTATTCCTATTCCCTGTCTAGTAATTCCTTGATCGTGTCTTGAACCTGATTCATTCTGTTGTTAAGCCCGCCGATGGCTTGTCTCATTTCTGCTTTGTCTTTCCTCATTTCCTCCCTCAGCTCTTGCACATTTTTCTGTAGATCCGTCAGCATGGCTATGACTTTTATTCTGAATTCTTTTTCAGGAAGCCTGTGCATGTCCATTCCTTCAGAGTCTCTCTCTGGGGGGGGGTGTTTGTCTGAAGCTTTGTCTGTATCATATTCTTCTGTCTTCTCATGACTATGTAATTGGTTGTTGGTAGTTGTCACGTATGTCAGCTGGGCTCTTTATGACTTTAAAAAGGAAAGAGAAGAAAGGAGAGAAAAAAATTCTACTACTAATAAAAAAAGTAAAAAGAGAGAGAGAAGAAGGAAAAGAAAGGAAAGAAAAAGAAAAAGCAGGAACACCTAAAAAAAAAAATATGCCCACTGGGCGTGGTTTCTGTGTGAATGCTGTAGGTTGCACTGTTGCTCCACTATTCCAGAGTCGTGGTCGCGCCGCTCCGCACGGCCCTTTAAAGCTGTGGCCGGGGTGAGAATGCATGGAAGGCTGTTGCGCTCTGTGGGGGTCCTAATTATGGCTACCCTTTCCCAGTCACCCACTATGGTGTCCGATGCTCCCCAGGACTCCACACCTGCTGGGCTGAGTGTGCTAAGGCGATGAGGTTCTCTGCTGCACTCCCGTATCTTTAAGACCGCTGAAAAAGAAAGTGCGCGCTTTTCTCCTTTTTTTTTTCTTCTGTCTTCTCTTTCCCTGAGCCATCCACGAGCAAGCAGGCATGTTCCTGGTGAGTTCGTGCAACCTCCGTCTCTCCAATCTCCGCCACACCGCGCTTTGTGCGCCCACGTTCCCGGGGCCGGGCCAGGGCTGGTTATCTCCTGGGCCTGCACTTCCACTCCCTCCTGGCTCTGAATCCTCTCCTCCAGCCAGTGCGCTGGGGTGGGGGAGTGCTCGGGTTCTGCCAGGTCGTGGTTCGCGGTTCCGTTTCTTACCTGCCTCGCCCGTTGCTGAGTCCTCTCAGGTGTGTCTGCACTGTGTGCGCTTTCCTGTTTGTTCTGGTCTCTCTTTTAGGAACAGTTGCGTTTGCTGTGTTTTCGTGGATAAATATAATGTTGGGAGGAAAATTCTGTCGTTCCGTTCACGCCGCCATCTTCCTGGAACTCCCCTGTTCTAGGTCTTCTATTAGTTAACTTCTGTCTCTACGGAGTTGTAACAGCAAAGGTACAGAAAGCCAGGATGGATCAACAGGTAGGACATTCAGTGCCCACTTTATCATTTTTGGTCCATTTGAGTCTTACACAATTTTCCCTGACAGCATACCTGAAATGGTAACATAACCAATAATGCACAGGCTTTAGATCTGGGCTTTGTTTGCAAGTAGGAAGATTGCTGACAGTCAGAAGAACTTGTGGGGCTGGGACATTCTTGGCAGCAAAAACCATGTGTGATCTTCCATCCACTGAGACCCTCTTCTACTGTATAGAGTTAATAATTCATAAATATTGGACAATAGCAGACCTGTTGAGATTAAAATAACTTAATTCCTAGGAAAATTAGAAGTGTTTGCTTGGTAGCTTGGTAGGAAAAGAAATATCTGATGTTTAAACTTCCCACTCAAATTGTAAAGGAACCCTTGTCATAGATCTCCTTTGCACAGAAAGCCTTACCAACAGTCAAGAGGTGTCTGTGTTCTGGGGCAACTAAGGGATAGTTCAGCTCAATTGTTGAAATGATAAGGAAACCAGACACACTTCCCTACCCAGCCCAGAGATGAGACTCTTGAAATGGAAAAACAGTAATCTGGTTATTCATGGATATTCAGAGTTGTTAAATGAATCATATCACAAAATATATCTGATAAACAGCTTAAACAGCTTATTGTCTATATTTAATCATAATATATCTCTCTTATATAGGAAAACAGATGTTACTAAAGAGAAAATTTTCATTGTTATTTAATTGAGTAAAAACATCATGGTTCCTCAATCCATGCAATAAAATTGTTATGAAAAGTAGCTAATAAAGGTATAATTCCCATTGTAATTTCTTGCCAAAGTGTTTAGGGCAGTGACATAAAACCAAGCCAACTTATCTCTTAGATCAATATGTTGCCCATTCAGCTTGATTTTCTCTTAAAATAAAATACAAAGAAAATTTAGTAATACTTTAAATGACTAAAACCGCATGGATCTATAACAGGTTCCCAATAAATGTTTACTCTTTCCTCCTTACTTTGCGAACAGAATCAATATTAGATGATAATAAAATCTCGGAATGGTGAAATGCTTTTGGAAATGTTTAAATAGATATTTGCTATTATATTGCTAAGTAATCCAAAGTCATTAGGAGTTTGTCCTTATGTGTCTATGCACACATGTATTTGTTTTTCCACAAAACTGCATTTCATTACAGGTTTCTAAACTTCTAGAAATTAAGAAGAATCATGTGTGTGCATGTTTTTTTAAATTAATCACAACTAATTTGTTGTCAGATTGTATGAGCTGTCTTCCACTGACTCAGTCGATCAATATATAAAAAGCAAGTCAGATATATTTTTTAAAATAATTACATCTGCAGCACAGCAACTCTACCTTAATTACATTTTCACAATTAGGCAGGCTGTATGTCATTAGTCTCCCTGATAGCATTCTGCTTATTGTCACCTCATTTTCAAGCACACATCTGTTGGAAGCAAGCCGCTGCCTCCTCCATTCTGTTTTACACCTCCAGAAGTGCCGAGGCAGAGTGCTAGGGGTTACGGATTGTCTTGCTGAAGTTCTTTTGGGGAAAAAAAAACACAGAGGCCTCACATACAGCACAAACACAGGGAATCGAACATTCTAGAATGAGAGTGTTGCATGCCTCCTCCTGTCAGGAACCAACTTCTGGGAATATGGATAACTTTTGGCTCGAATCCTTTTGCAAATAGCTCCAGAGAATAGGAAAATGTAGTGATTTCTATGGTGTTGATTCTGAAAAGCAGTAAAGTTTTCCTTCAGTCCAGTTTCAAAAACATGAAATTGTTTCAGAAGATGCCTGTGTTGCAGTGATGAAAATTCTGAGAAATTCTCTACGTTAAAACAAAAAAAGAAAATAAACAAAAATTGAGCCTAGAGAAGATGAGGGAGGAAAGGCCAGTGTGAAATATCTACATAGGACAATAGCAATTGCTGTTTTTTTTTACTTAGGGGGCGAAGCATGTGTTTTTAACATGTTCAAAGAAAACATGCCCAATTTAGTTATCCTAATCTACAGCTCTAAGGGCATAAAGTTAAATATCTATTAGAAAAGGTGCTTCATAGAGTAGATACCTATAGTCATTATGTCTAGAATACTGGTTAATGTGGCCCTATTAAAAATTAGGAAATAATACGAAGAAATTCACTTATGTGCATAAAGGGGCTGGGAATGATTTTCATTCTCTGCAAGAATGCCCCCAAAAGGGGGATGCTAAGCCATTTCCATGTGTGAATACGGGAGAAATAGCTCTCAGGAAGGTCGGGGGCCAATCTTGTCCTTCCTGGGGAATCACATTGCTCTAATAATAATCACAGTGACTGCGGCAGCTCTTGAGATTTCTTGTTCCACGCTCAACCGTGAATGGGCCCTGGGGCGAGGGGGCAGGCCTGATTCTGTCATTCATTTGTCTGTGGCTTCATGAACTTGCTCCTCTTTCCAAGTGTACCTCTCAGGGTTATGGCAACCCCAATTCCAAATTCCAACAGTGTTAGCACCGCCCATGAAATAGGACAATGCTTTCTATCGGCATCATTCAGTACTTATGATGTGGTTCTGGCTGTATCATACATTTTAAGGAATAGGAGAAAATCATGCTTTCGGAGCACCGTTGAATTCTTTTTGCCATGTCCCCCAATGCTGAACAACGTGGGGCGCTTGTGTGTCATTCAGTATTCCCGAGCAAGCCTCTCCTTCACTCCTGTGAGCTTTCTGCAGCACGTGGCTTCTCCTGGAGGGCTTCTGTCTGGAGACTTAAACAGGAATTCAATAGCTTTGAAATTGTTTTTCTCTAGATGAATAGACATTGTTAATTCTTTTCCAAATCAACATATTTGGTGGGTTGACTAAAACATTTTCCAATTGCATCAGAGAGAAAATCTGTAAATACTGATATCCAGAGCGTCTTTTGTCCTTGAACCACTATCACCTTTAAGGTCCAGTGTTCCGAAGCCTCAGTGGGGATTAGAGAGCCTTCCTAGTGCGTGTGCTGCTGTATGCTGTCACTTCAACTTTCGGCACTAAAGCTGCATGGCATGTAGTCCTGTAATAACGGCACAAGATTGCTATAATATAATAACATCATCTTTCCCCAGGCCCACATTACTAACTTTCAGAAACAAAGGTGCCAGATGTGTACCATCAAAACTCTATATATCGCATATCTAGACATGTTTTAATACGGACTGTGTGTGAGAGATAAGTGATTTCCACAGTGCTTTAAAATTCATCTTGACCATATCCCAGGTGTTTAGAAAACAATGGCTGCGATATTTCTAAAAATAGCCCCGATTTCTGACACCTGGAATTTGCCTTACTGGAAGGGAGCCCATGAACAGACTATCGGCTCTGACATGCTTTTTGTTCACATAGAATTTGGGTATTTAACAGGAGGGCTCCTGGGAAGGGGGGATCTATACCCTGCAAAGGCTCTTACATCTGGACAGAGACTCTTTTCGAGACGGGAGCCTGGACCTGTGCATAAGTCAACATGTTGGGGCTGCGAGGCTGGATGGTATCTAAGCACTGGCTCCTGGGGCAGTGGGTCCTGGGCTTCCTGGTGCCCCACATCCCACCTTCCTGCATCTTCTGGCATCTTTTGACTGGGGGAACACTGTTGCATACCGTTCCGTTTTGCTGTGTTAAACAGTATGGTAAAGGATGCTTGATTTTTATTTATTTGCTCTGGTTAGAGCTCACACATGTTGCTATAATTTGCCCGATACAAGCGACCATTAGATCTGTGTGCATGTGTGGGTGTGCATGTATAAAAATCAAATCTAAAATATGTACAACCTTCACTGTTAGAATACAAAGTTTTACAGTTAAAAATAAAAAATATTTTTGATAGCCCATGTAGAGTCCCACATGAGATGTTTCTCAAAGGACCAACCAAACCACCACATCAGGAAACCCAGGTGAGCAGGATATGAATCCTTACTCTTGCCCCGTTTGTAGGAGGATAGCAACCCGTCTGCTTCCCGGAGCGGAAGCAGGAGCGCTGGGCTCAGAGAACAGCAAGGGCTGCGTGGGGAGCTCTGATCAAGGTACTCATAGTGCATGTCTCTGGTTTCGTCATGAATAAATGGGAACAATAATAGAACCTACAGAGTTACTAAGAGGATTTTAGATACATTTTTGCAGTGAAGCTCAGAACAGTGACGGCACAAAGCAGGGATTCAGTTATTATCTGTCATGTTGTGGTAGGAGTTGTGGTTAGTTGTCACAGTTGGTAATATTAATAGTAATCATTCTTCTTCGACATATAATTTTTTGTTCAAAATCTCAGTTCAACACCTGAAATTACAAATCTTCCCTATTGCCAAAATTGATTTTTTAGGATGCCCTCTATATTCTGAAGATTATGTGTAATGAAGAAATGGCCATAATTTAATGTAACATAACATTTTTAGAATTTACTGCTGTATTTGGCAGGTAAAAAGTAAGGCAAGCACCACTGTATGGATAACTATCAATATCTCATAAGGCTGGTCATACACCTGCCCTATGACAAAGCCATTCCACACCCAGGTGTGTCCCCAGCAGAAACGTTCACCTCTGTTCACAGTAATAGGTGCAAGAATGTTCTTGGCAGCACTCTTCATAAGAGTCCCCACCAGGAAGCTGCAAACAGCTGAACAGAAATACAAACTGAGGTACATCCACATAATATATAACACTGCAAAGAAGTGCGGGTGAATGGCCAATAGCTACACTCAACGTGGACGAAGCTCTCAAAGGCAACATTGAGTGAAGGAAGTCAAACACGAAAGGATATCTACTGTGTGGTTTTAGTTCAAAAACAGGCAAAACTAAAACTAACTTACACCGTTAGAAGTCAGAGGGTGGGTGACCTTGAATATCGCCACAAGGACACAGGGCACAGGGTCTGCTGAACATCCCTTTCTTGTTCTTCTACCTCAGTGTGGCTTCCATGGATAGGGCCAGCTGATGAATACTCCACTGAACTGTTCACTCACAATAAATGTTCTCTTGTTAAGTATCTTACACGTTACCAGCAAGTTTTTTTTTTAAGTAATACAGAAAAGAGGTCAATGCAGAAAATACATACTTTTTATCTTTTAAAATAATGGGTACTGTTTTATCAATTTAAGTGGAAATGTATGTCTGAATTTTAAATTAAATATATAATTTTGATAGAGGTTTAAAAGAGTCATAAATTTGTGCTCAGATGAAATGCATACATCTCAGTGTTGATGACAATATATATAACTGAGCATATCAAATACCGTGGGTGATGACTTCCTTCCAAAAGAAACAAAAGGTGAAACGTTAAGTTTGGAATGCTCTTAGTAAGGGGTAGGCTCGCTGGAGAGGATGTAGTAAGTCCACATGGTAGAAATAATTATGGGAGATTCATGAACATAAGCAGAAATGAACTGTTCCTTTGGAACTCCAGAACTGAACATCAGAGAAATTAAAAAGCTCTGCTATAGAAAAGAGAAGCAGATAAATACTATTTTATCCATCATCATTGTATTAATTTTTTGACTTTGACTTTTTTTTTTAAAGGGTGGGTCTCTTTTTTTCCCCTATTCCTTTTTTTGGTTCTTATCTTTCCCTGGATCAAGCTTGAATTTTCTACGGCAGATGGAGAATTGTTTTTATTTCTAGACTGTTCAGTGAAAAGGGATTATTTTCATATTCCTCTTGATTTTTGAGTATTGTATCCTTGAGGTTTGAACAGATATGTGTTGGCATTTATTTATAAATTAAAATATACTTTATACCTTTCCACACTGAGATCCTACATGTATGTAGGCTGGCTTCAGTCCTCATTAAAACACTTGTTGAGAAGCTCTAGAAGCTTGTCTTTTCTTCTTTGGGCTCTTTCAAATAACCCAGTTTTATATGATGGAAATACATTACTTTGTCATTTAAACTTAAATAAATAAATGTTATTTTTAGGGGGTCTTGGTTTGTCAAGACCAAGGTCACTGGACTAAAGTGAGGGAGGAAAACTCTGTGCTTGCTCTGAACTTCACTCAGGTTTGCATCTGAGTTCATGGTCAGTGCTTGCTCTGAACTTCACTCAGGTTTGCATCTGAGTTCACGGTCACATGCACTGATGATTTTGCTCTGACCTCCATGAACACTCAAGAGCTCTTTGGTTAGTTCAGACCAGAAAGACTTCAGCTGGCAGAGTTGTGAGTAAACTCTATTTTAAACCCACCTTTTATTGAATATTTGTGATCGTCATTACCGTCATCATCACCGATAGTGCCCTTATACATTGGTCAGTATGTGCCAGGCACTTGGCTGTGCATTTTGTGTGCATTATCTGAATACTTAAACCTAATGCCAACCCAGTGGGTGATATTAGCTCTATCTAACAGAGGAGAAGACTGTGTCTCAGGAAAGTGAAGGTTAAGCAATGGTCCAAGTTCACATCAGCAGTGAATGGCTGAGTGGAAGTTCAAACTCCGAGTTGACTGCCCTTCCCCATACCATTCTGCTTTCCTACGATTGATTAATACATCTTAACTACGTGCCTTAGAAAGGGGACCTTTCAATAGAAGTAAAATGAAGTTTCAGAGATAGTTCCTTCTCCAAGAGTTCTCTAGTCTGGTTGGGCAGTTAAGCAGCATTCACACAAAGATGAAACATGGTATGGAATAAAGTAACCAATAGTATTGGATCATTAATAGCTTAACAAACATTTTGAATGCCCTATAGAATCAAGAATGAAAGGCCAAGGAAACTTGAAACTACCCAGATCGAATAGGCTGACCATTTTGTATGCATACGTAACCACGTTCATTAACGGACACACTGATTATGGAACTCTGGGTAACATGACTCAAGTAATAACGAGACTGGGGTGAAGGGGGCAGAAAGGGTCCCCGACTTTAATCTTCCATCAGGAGAAAGTTGGTCCCAGTCTCATTCTAAGAGAAGCCTTCCCACCACATCTAATAAGAGTTTTATAAGCAAATGAATCTTGCTAGACAAGTTAGCACTCAAAGATGCAACCTTCTGAAGGGCACTGGTCTGAATCTTAGGACCTAAACCAAAGCAGAGTTTGAAGGCTTAAGTGCAGAATGAACTCAGGAGCGCCCCAGAAGAGCTGACCAAAGTGCTAATGCCGTCGGCAATGAAAGCTTGTCATTAATTGTGCATGGCTGGCTGAGGGAGGAATGCAGAGCATCTCGCTGCTGGAGAGGTGAGCTGTGAAAGTTTTGGATGCTTGGAATCCAGGGTGGGTGAGGTGATGGCAGCCTTCTTGTTATTGTTTGGGGTGATAGACCTCTTTTCTCTGCGGAGATGCAAATCTGCAGATGCCCTCAGAGCATCTGAATTTGAAGGTTGCTAGGCCAGGTACCACGGATCGACCTGCTCTAGGTGTCTGCAGGAACCCTAGGGGTCTCCGTGCAAGGACCCTCAGAGGACACGTCAAGAGTCACTTCTCCCTCTGTCTCTAATGGACTCAGACCCCCCTTTACATGTACACGCGCACACAGTCATGCATACACACACACGCACATTCAGCCTGCACAAGCCTTTAGGTCATCATTATGTATTATGTCTGGGGGAATGCTACCATCCCCCGTGACAACCGTGATTAATGATAATGTGCAAACCTGAGGTAATTTGCTGACATATTAGATCTCTGTGAGGCTCCAGAATGGAAGCGGCATTTTTCAAACTCTGCTGGAGCCCCAGGGGCTGTGCTGGCTCAGGGTGGAAAGTGGGGATGGGTTGGGCGGCAGCTCTCATGGCTGTGCTGCTCCAGTTTTAGCTATTTTATGTGTTTATTTGTCTATAATTCTCGTTAATATTTTGGATGAAGAAAAGAAAGTGTCATCTGCAAAAGAAAAAGTCTGAAAACAGTAGGATGGAGTATTATGTGCAGCAGAGGCTATGCCGAGGAGTTACTGGACCGTTCTCTGGAATCTGCTAGGCCTGTATGTGTGTGTGTTTGTTTTGACGATCATCTGTATTTGTTTTCCTGGGCTGCCATATCAAAGTACCACAGGCTGGGGGCTTAAACAAAAGACATTCATTTTCTCCCTGTCTGGAAGCTGGACCTCCATGATCACAGTGTCGTTGGGCTGGCCTCTCCTGAGGCCGGCCTCCTAGAAGCATAGATGCCACCTTCTCTTGTGTCCTCACGTGGACATCCCTCTGTGCAGGCCTGTGTCCTCATCTCTCTTCTCACTGGATGAAGGCCTACCCCCGGTGACCTTGTTTTAAATACTTCTTTAAAGATCCTATCTCCAAATAGGGGACATTCTGAGGTACCGGGTGTTAGGACTTTAACATATGACTTCAGGCGAATGCAAGTCAGCCCATCATCTTTAAAAAGTTGCATATATATTTCCTGATCCACACGGTGAATGACGGTGGCCCATTTCAGAGCCCCTGTGTGTGGTCATGTTTCACCTCTAGCATGTTGGGAAGCATGGCTGCCTTTAGCTTGGCCTGTTTTGCTGTCAGTGTGACATCTTACTTGTCCCCTTTAATTTAGGTTTGCTTATTTTGTGGCAGTTCCTCAATTAGCTTCAATATGAATTCCCATGTTTGTCTCATTATACCCAAATTGCATATCTGATAATAACCTGAACCACTGGTAGGTCCAAAAAGAATGTGCCGCTCTCCCATGCACGCAGGTCATTCTGTGCTTCTCTTTCAGTCTAGCTGATAAATTCATAACCACTGAGATTAGCTGGCAGTCCTTGCCAGCAAGTAAACTGAGTCACTCTGGCTGCCTTTTAGCAAGGTTTCTGCCAGTTGGGGGAACTACCCCTTTGCCCCCCAGAATGACACTGACACTTCTGCTCAAATAAATTAGTGCTCCGTATGGACTGTCTTGTTTTCTGGAAGTAGGTTCATAGCCCACTGAGAGGGCTGACCCTCATGACCTTTGCAGCAAAATTACCAAGTGCACTGCTGTGTTTGTGCTAATGAGGAGTTGAATCCTGTCTCCTCATTCCTTCCTTCCCTGTGGCATACATTAGCCTGCACCCAGTTTCTGCACTGTGCACACATCTGGGGAGAGCTGGTGTTCTAGATAGGGCAGGATAGGAGGCACATCACATAATTGTTTTGAGAAATGAATAGTAGTGGCCCTTTTTTTCAAACCAAAACACACTTTAACACACACAAACTGAAAATAAACCACCCCTCTGCTACAAGAACACACATGAAACAAATCAAATCAACTGTTCTTCTGACTGATTTTGAACTATCTCCAGTAGCCTCTAACATCTGCCAGTTCCCACCGAACTGGTGCTTAAAAATCCAAGATAAAATCGTTTCTAAATGATGCTTTACCATCCTTTTTTTTTTCCACTTAGGAAACAGTATATCCAGTTCAAGATGCATGTGTATCCCCAGTTAATGTAAAGAGATTTATGAGAATGAGAACTAGTACACTGATGGATTAAAAGATGATTATTTCCTAAAAGTTTTCTTTAATTTAAAAAATGGTTTATTTCAGGATTGCTTTAAATAGCTCTTCGTGAATTTGAAATATGATTCAGTATGAAAGCAATTCACACCCATCTCATCAGGAACATATGTTTTGAAATGTGAGGTAATCTTGTGTTCTAAATTTAAGAATTGAAGGGTGAAGTGTTCGTATTCCCATATTTTTAAACAGACACACTCATTTTTCAACACGCCTACATGACATAGTAGAACAGAAAGCTGCCACCAAGAGACTAAGGTCAGAGAAGTGAGTTCAAATCCGGATTTATTGTTGGATTAGTAAGAGGTACATGGACAGTGTCCGCTCCTCTGAGCTTTCCCTGCTGTAAGTGACAGGACAGGTCACCTCCATGTGATGACAGGTTCATGGGGCCGTGCAGCCCGGTGACCTGGATGTGAGGGCTGGCTACACAGTCACAGCACCATGTCCTAGAGCAGGTGGTTTATACATTGTCAGTTTCTCCATTAATAAAACAAGGGAAGAACAGTGCCCAGCCAATCAGGTTGCTGTGGAGGATTAAATTATTTAATCCCTGCAAAACACTTGGAACAGAACTGGGGCCCTGGGGCCACTCCATACAGAGTGAGTTGCTGCTGTCTTTAAAATCCCTAGGTTAGAAATTGAAATATTCACTGTAGCTGAGTGGGCCGCCAGCTGGCTGGCAGCGAGAGAGCTAGAGCCTTCTCAGGGGTGTGCTGGCGGTGTGACTGGTACATGACCCCATTAGGCCAGCGGGGCCCGCCCTGCTGCGGGGAGCAGCCCGAGAGCACTGCCTGCCCAGAGTGCTCTGGTCTGCGAACCGAGTGCCTTTTCCGCATCCAGGTCAGACCTTCGGAAGTAAAGAGCTTGAATTGAGGGGATCATTTGCTACTAATTGGTCAGAGTTCATGCTGATTATGCTAAACAGCTGAAAACAGAGTTGTCATTTATGGATCTTTACCAATTTTATCCCCTCTGACACATTGAAGGAGAAAATATGAGAAAAGAAATGGCAAGATAAAATTGGATATGACGCCAGGGTTGAGGGAAGGAAAGCCATGAAATGCCCATGATAAAAATGACACCGTTAAGCAAAAACAGCATAATACATAAAAAATGTTCTCATCTCTGTGGCATTCCAAGGCTCCTGGTTTAAGATGATGTGTTCTTTGTTAGCCTTGATTTAATCATATTAATTTACGAAAATCCCTTCAAGCCTCATGACTAAGAGTAACAGTTCTGGGTTCAAAATGAGAAGTCTAAGAAGGGTGGTTAGGAAATTGACCAGTGGTGTCACTTTGCATTTGATACCTTTAGAGACAGGGTGCCCCAAAGCTCTCGACTTCTGAATGTCACCTTAGACAAACCGTGCCTAGGGGAGGGAGGTACCCAACAGTGCAGGTGGCTATGGGGCGACTTCATTGTGAGCCTGCCCTTGTGTGAATGGTAGGATTCAGGCTCTCAGACACTCTTTCCATGTTTTTTTTCCGGTAAGGCAGAAACAGGAAATGAATGACCTAGTGGATCTCTTGATTTTAGTCATATTTGTGAAATTTTCATTGGTTGAAAAACTTTCTGTACTGGGTCAAGTTACAAAACCTTTCTTTTTGTGGCCAAACCTGAAATAAAACACATCAATTTCATTATTTTATATTAATTATCACATTTATATTGTATCATTTTTTAGGTAAGAAAAAGATGCACTGTGAAATATTCAGAAAACAGGAATGATTATTAACAAGTGAGAGACCCCTATAACCTATGCCCCAGAGATGAATGTTTAAAACATATTGGAATAGATTTATCTGGGTTTTTTCCTATGATAATATATGGGATCACATTATTTTAAAGCTTTTTTTCTCCTGTTCAACCTCTTAAAACACTTTTCAATAGAGCACATATGCCTCATTGGTATTTTTTTAAATCATACCCTACATGTAATGACTTTAATGTCATGTCATTACAAGAAGCATATAACATCCCTCATTCCCTCTACCAAGGCAGTTGCTTTCATAATTTTTTACTAGTCCTGTTGGTATTGACCTTGATTTAAAAAATTCTCTGTGTATCTACTGACTTCCGGTTATGATAGATGAAAAATGTAGTAACTTACCCCTTACCCACAAGCACTTGGGATTTCCCAGTGTTTAGTCAAATCTATTATAACATGTAAATACTACTCACTGCTAAGACAGGGAGTGTTCTATGATTGCATTTTCCCTTTTTGCTTTAAACAGCTAAGACTTCCACGCTCCAAAGGCTGGACAGCGTTCCACCTGGTCAAGTTCGGCAGATAATTGATCAGTTCCAGCCTGTTTTCCCCCGCAGAGGGCCCTCCTGGGTCCTCCCCTGGCTTCCGGTCTAGACTGGCTGCTCCCGGGCAGCCCCAGCCGGGGACCACCTGGGTGTCCTCTCCACCTTCCTGAGTGTCGGTCTCCCTGCTTCTAATCTTCTGTTTTCTCTTTCTCTCTGCTTTCAGTGGGACATAGCTTCCACGTAGTCATTTCTGAGGAGGGGTGCATGGGAAGACCATTTTTAAGGACTGATGTCTGCCAAAAGCATGTGTTTGAGGATCATTTTTCTCTCCCAAAGTTAAAATAATTTCATATGATGTGATTCCTCCGTTCTTTTAGCTTCCAGGGATGTTGCCATGCTGATTGATAATCTTTGGGTCTGTGGGTAAAAAATTCATTTTCTGTTTTGTCTTTGGAAACATCTAGGCCTTTCTTTTAACCCCTGACATCCCATAACGTTAGGAGGATGTGCCTTGGTGTGGCTTTTACATTCACTGTGCTGGTTACCCAGTATGTTCTTACTGTGCAGTCACTTCTGTCCCTCAAGGCACATGACTTTCTGGTCCTGCTTCTTGGATGATTCCCTCCCACCTCCGCCCACCCTTCTTCCATAACAGAATCCTGTTGTTTGGGTGTTTGACCTCCTGGATGGACATAATAATGTTTTAAATCTTCATTCTTTTATTGTCTAAATCTTGTCTCTTTTGACGTCCCAGAAAATTTCTTCCAACTTTTTCTTCTTCATATTAACTTTTAAAAAAGTCTGTATTTATGCTTTAAATACCCCAAAGCTCTGTTCTCAGTTTAGCCAAAGAATAAACCTTTAGGCACCTGGAAGGCTGGGGGAGGGATGTCACACGAATGTATAGGACAAGGTATGAGGATGGGGTTTTTGGAGTGGTCCTGGTCCAGCCATAATTCACTACAAGATTCAGAGGTGCCCCAATTCCTGAGTTGTTCCAGGGTTCTGTGTGTGTGCAAAATCTCCTTGGTTAGCCCTCTTCTCCCTCCATCCTTGCATGCACACACCTGCTCTTCTACTTTCTGGCTTCAGAGAATGGAGCTTGGGAATACGGACGCTTTCTAGGAGAGCTGCAATTCCACGAATCTCTGAAATGGTGGGTTTTTTAATTTTGTTGTTCAACTCCATCTCCCCCTCCTGCTCCTCCTTCTCTCTCTCTGTCATTCTCTCTCTCCTGTGGAATTACATTTTGAAATTAGTCTCTTTAACAAATCCAACATTTGTGTATATGTCTTTAATCAGCTCTTCAAGGAATTACTCCTTAATCAAAACGTGTGCCCATTTTACAACATGCCATTATTTCCCAAATTACCCTTCAAAACGATATAAATTTCATTCCTGGATTGAAATGTGTTATAAGAGTGTTAACTCTTCCCTCACCCTTCCCAATACTCAGCAGTATCTCTTCTTTTATCATTTTCAATTTGATAGGCAAATTAATTCCATGTCATCATTTGTACTTGTTAATATATGCCTTCAGAAAACTATGTTTCTGAAAACAGAGCATTCATTCCTTTACATAAAATAGTCATTTGACAATATCTACCACTACAGACAAATAAGTCATAACAATTTAAAATAAGTTTGTGAGTGAAGATAATGAACTATTTCAGTAATTACTTTATAGATTAAATCTGTGTCTATGTGTAAGGAGATACTGTGTTGAGGTTAAGAAATAGACAAATAAAATTGTTTTCAAAAAGTTTTTGATGTATCTTTGTATCAGTAACAGCTTCTATTTGAATTTGATTGCAGTTTCTGCAAATCCTCTTTATTTTCTTAATTGTATAAATACAACTACTAATGACCAAAATATGGGAGCCCTCTGGTGGTGAAAAGTGGTGAAAATGCCTGTAATACAGACTAGTATATTTATCCTTCAGCTTAAATTCCAGTTTCATGAGATGCAGTTATTTAAAAATCAATGAAACTATCGGAAGATAATTTTAATTAAAATATGAACAAAGTTAACTAAAAAATGTTTAAAGCTCTTAACTATAACTGCATTGGGATCAAATGATGATTTTTGGAGATAATGACCCGCTAAGTTCAGCCAAGTTCTTACTAGAGTTCCCGGAAACACCAACAGAAATCAAACCTGTGTGTCGGGTCGGAGAGTGGTCCCCCTATTCTCAAACCTGTGTGTCGGGTCACAGAGGGGTCCCCCTATCCTCAAGCCTGTGTGTCGGGTCACAGAGGAGTCCCCCTATCCTCAAGCCTGTGTGTCGGGTCGGAGAGGGGTCCCCCTATCCTCAAGCCTGTGTGTCGGGTCGGAGAGGGGTCCCCCTATCCTCAAACCTGTGTGTCGGGTCGGAGAGGGGTCCCCCTATCCTCAAACCTGTGTGTCGGGTTGGAGAGGGGTCCCCCTATCCTCAAGCCTGTGTGTCGGGTCGGAGAGGGGTCCCCCATCCTCAAACCTGTGTGTCGGGTCACAGAGGGGTCCCCCTATCCTTGGAGTCTTACTGTCAATTCTTTGCAATTCAAGAGCCCCAAAGAAATTGCTACTGCTTTTCCCTGAAGGAAGTGATGGAATGTAAGTCAGGAAGAAGAAGAGGTGGGTTAGTTTTCTGCAAGGGACAGAAAGGCCATATTTGTACAAGTGATTTCACTTCTTACCTGGCCAGTGAAGGCGAAAATAGAAGCTGGTAAAATAAAAGCAATTCAAGTCCGTATAAGGAAGAACTAACTATTAAAAATATTTCATCTATATAAATATGTAAAATATTTTATATTTTTACTATATAAAAATAGTTCAAAAAATGGAACGGGCTTCCTTGGTAGGTAGTGAGTTCCCTATCACTGTGAGTGTTTTAGCAGAGGATGGAGACCTGCTTTCCGAAAGAGCCATGGAGGGGATTCAGGTTCTCAAGGACTGGCCTGGACTGTGATGCCTTACAATCCTCCCAGCCTGGGACCGTGTTGTTTACTAATCAACAGTCATGTGGGAGACACTGAAGGCCCTGGAGGCTGTCTGTTTGAATCAAAGAGTCTCAGGATGGAAGGTGGTGTCAGTGTGAAAGGTGGGTCTAGACAGGGTGAATGCCTGTCTAGTTTCAGAAGGCTGGATGTGTCTAGGCTGGGTGGTACCTTATTGCTGAAAGGATGAAGCACAGATCGCTTCTGCTCTCCAGCGACTCTCTAGCTCTTCCTGAACAGTGAATTTAAAAATCACAGATGGGACTGTACACATGTCTGTGGGATGCTGGCATCTCTTTTTGAGCAACAGTTCCATTTATATTGCACTCCTTGAGACCACATCTGCATATTTTGCGGTCATTTTGAGACTTTTGCAAGCGTGATTCTGTTACCCCAAACAGCAAGGATATATGTTCCTTTTTTGTTTTTATGCTTTCAAAAACAAACAGACCTTAGAATCTAACAATCTTGCAGAAGATATTTTTTTACTAAACATGTTTATAATCAAACAAGTTAAGCAAGGGTCCTTGTTGTTTCCTGAAAAATCTCAAGAGTCAGCTGTAATGCCCTTTGAAGAAAGAACATAATTTTGTGCCCTAGAGGAAAATGAGTGAACTCAACTCATTATTTTGAATCAGACACAGTTTCTAGTGTTGATCTGTATCAGTTCGAACAGCTTATTTCGCTCATACCCGCCTCCTACGCTCAGACATTCTAATTCCGTTCCTCTGAGGTGCCAGTGGGGCATTAGGAATTTTTCCAAAGTCCCAAGTGATTCCAATGTCCTGTGACGTTTGGGAGCCACTGCCCAGCCCAAACCAACAGCTACATTTAGTCAACGGTTCTCCAACATGAATCACGTCCAAATTGCTGGAGGGCGTGTTAAAGCAGGTTGTTGGTTGATTCTTTCAGAGTTTCTGATTCCAGATATCTGCAAAGGGGCCCAAGGATGTGCTCTTTGTAACCCGTTCCCAGGTAAATTGCTGCTGCAGGTCTGGGCACCACACCGTGAGAATCACTGGGTTTGGCTGGAGGAACATTTGGGTCTGCTCGCAGGGGGGTGGAATGGCTGGGATCTCAGGTTATTCCCTGCGTGAAATCCCCTAGAAACGTGCAGGGAGGGACTTCCGGGAGGAAAGAAGCAGGTGTAAGTCCCATCTGCTTCCTGGTGTCGTCGGGTCTTCCCGTGGTCATCCTCCGGTTCCTATACTCTGTATAATTCCTGATACCGTTTAACAAATCAGCCCAAACCTAAGTAACTCCAGGCAGTGTGAAGTTATTATCTTCCAGTTGTGGAGGGCCGACGTCCAAGGGCTAAATGGGCCTCCCTGGTTGAAAATCAAGGTATCAGAAAGGCTATGTTTCCTTCTGGAGGCTTCAGACAAGAATCTGTTTCTCTTCCTTCTCTGGCTTCCGGGCGCGCCCTCCACTCACGCTGCTTCTGCCTTTGAAGCCAGCAACAGGCGGTAAAATCGGTCCAGCACCCCATCCCTCTTGACATTGACTCTTCTTCCAAGTGTCACTTCCACTTATAAGTCCCCTTGTGTTACACACTGGGCCCCCCTGCATAACCCAAGACAATCTTCCTATTTTAAGATCAGCTGATTTATTCACAGGTTCTGGGGATGGGGATGTGAACATCTTTGGGGACCATTATTCTGCCTATCACACCTGCCTTCTGGACCCTGACGCCAGAGGCAGAAGGCTTGAGTGGGAAACCAGTTCTGCCACTTCATAAATGGGCGCGGTGACCTGGGGCAGGTTATAGAACTTCTCTAAATTGCCGTAAATCAAGGAATTAAAGTACTTACTGTACGGTGTTAAGACAAGACTAAATATGTGGGTATTTAATTAGATAAATAATGGATAGATGGATGGATGGATAGATAGGTATGTAAGAAGATAGGTGGGTGGATGGAGATGGATAGATGGGTAGGTAGATTGATAGAAAAATAGATATGCGAGATCCAGGCAAAGGGATTTTAGAAAATCTTAACTATTACTATTATTATTGTTATAATTTTGTCATCATTTCATTATTATTAAGAGTTATTCATCTGTGCCTATAGCCACCATCTAGTTCCCACATCATAAGCAAACACTGTTACTAATTCTTTAGGTATCCTTTCAGAGACGGTCTATGCATTTGCAAGCATATGCAAATATATAACTTATTTGCACAAATGGTAGGCTCTAAGTCACTCTTTTCTGAATAATAATTTAATTCACGTCAGCATCCTTACCCTCTCAAGCAGCTGTATAGTTTCTACTTCATGAAGGTGCTCCAATTTACTTAGCCAGTCCTCGAATGATGAACATTTAGTGTTGTCCTTCTGTAATTAGGAACAGGACGATAACTAAGAAATAAACTAATTAATGTTTGCACATGGCTGGTGTATCTGTTGTGTAACTTCCTGGAAGTGAACCTTATGGATCAAAGGTAATGTACACTTAAAACTGGATATATATACTACCAGATTTGTCTCTCCAGAAATTTTCTCCATCTTCATTTCCATCAGCCCTCTGCATGTCCACACATCCTGAGCTGGCTCGTGCCAGCATGCATTTTTATTTCTGCCATTGAGACACGTGAAAATAGTTTATCAGACATTTGATTGACATCTCTTATTATGAGTGAATCAAACATCTTTTCATATGTTCCTGAGTAACTGTATTTTCTTTTCAGTTGACCATCAATTTATGTCCTTCATCTGTGTTTCTTTAGGTGGTTAATTTTTTCCCTCAATGATTAATTTATAGGCTATCATCACAGTTTGGGAAACTATCTCTTTTCTATTGATATGAATTACAGAAAATGTTCTCACTTCACTTGCCTTTGGTTTTGATGACAGAAATACTTGATTTTATGTGTTTGAATTTAAAAATTGCTCATGACATCATAGTTTTGCATCATACTTAGAAATGACAGTCCCTGTCTTATGTTATATGAAACAAAAATTTCTCATTTTTTTTCTAACAATTGCATTATATCTTTGTGCCATTTAAATCTCTGAAACTTGTTTTGATTTAATAAGTTATATAGGGATACAGTTTCAATTTTACCCAGTTGTCCCAGTTGTCTCAAAGCCGTGTATTGAATAATTGTTTTTCTTTTTACTGATATCCAATACCATTTTTATCAGACACTAAAATATATATATATTTATATGTCTTTCTGGCTTGTCCTTTCGGTTCCATTCTTCTGTCTATTCATGTACCCTGCTACAGCCTTGAAATACATTTAAGTATGTGATAGATCTATTTCTGCCTTATTTACTCATTTTTGAAGATTTTTTTTCTGGCTGTTTATGCAAGTTTGCTTTAAAATTAGAATATGTATCTAGAAAAAAATCTGCTTGGTATTTCACTGGTGTGGTCTGAAGTACATAGATTAATTCAAGATTTTCCCTCCTTAGAATATTAACTGTTCTCATCTTAAATAGGGTCTGCCATTCCACTTACTTGGATGTCCTTTTATATATCTGAGAAGCATTTCACATGTTCATGTGGTTTGTGCACATTTACTGCATGTATTCTTTGTATTCCTATTGTGGTTAAGATCTTGGTCTCAAAAGAGGCTGGTTGCATGTACTTAGGCAGCCTATTTTTATCTTTTAGTTTTTACTCAGCCATTTCACAGAATTATCTTTACTACTTGTACTAGATTTTCAGTTGATTCTCATGAATTTTTCAGTTATGCAATTATAGTGTGTGTAAATAATGATAATTTCCCTTGTTTTTTAAGATATGCATTGTTCTAATTTCCTCCTATTATTAAGTTGTATGTAATAGCAGTTGGTCTCATCGCTGTCAGTGATTTGAGCCCCATTACCATTTCTAAGTTTATGCGTTCTGTTTTCTTGCTATTTTTCAGCAATCATTTATCTATCTTGCTAATTATTTTATAACTTTAGATCTATGTAATAGCGCTACCGTCAGCCTGCTTTCTAATACATTGACTCCTGCATGTACTTTTTTTTCATAAAGGGTTTTGTTACTATATGTAACATGGGCAAATTAGTCAATATATTTTTAAAGAATTTCATATGTTGTGGTTCCTCCCACTGCCAATCGCCTTTGCTCCTCCAAAGTCTGATTCATGATCTTCAAGGCAGTCCTTTTAAAATCAACTTTTGTTCAGTCCGCCAGTCAGTCCAATATTCTTTCATCTGAGCTTCTTTGCTCTCCACTCGAACGTGGACATACTTCAAAAATTCCCCGCCTGGAATCTCTGAGTCCCAATTTCTTCAAGCAGTTTACTTTGGGGCCACATTTAGGGTCAGAGTAGATGGCTTTGCCTGGTTCTCATTTTCAGACACCCTCTAACCATGAGTTCAGTTCAAATCATATCCACTCCTCAGCTGTCATACCCTAGGAATAGTGCAGATCACTGTAATATACAAATACCTAAGATAAAAAAAAATTTTTTTTCTGTTAGGTCTTTCATGGGTGTGACAGATCTGTCTTTGTAGTTCTTTCCCACAGATCTAACACACAGTTCTGTGAGTAAAGGAAACCACACAGATACTCTACGAGGCTTTTCCAACGATGTAAGTCTACAGAAAAAGCCCCGTTGGGATAAGACTGTAACTCTTGCATTTATTTTTAATTAATTCCCTCCTTTTGTTTTTACTTGTATATATTTTATTGATCTTTTTTCTAATCCTCAATCCACTGATTTTCATTCTTTCTTATTATTTACAGACGTGTACTTGGCTGAAAATTTCTTCCATATAAAATATTGGAATATTGCATAGGTCCTGATATGAGCTGAGCTCTTGAGCATTATTTTCTAGATGTTCCCCCATCTCCATTTCTGTGTGCATGTGTGACTCAAGAGCAAATTCCATATGAGAAATCCTGTTTAATTGTAGATCTGTTGCATTGAATTCAGAGAATGTTCTGCTCTCTACCATTTGTACTTGTAAAAACATAATGGATTTTTCCTTGTGGCCTAATATGTCTACAACAAGATTGGTAATTTTTTTCCTTGGGTACTGGAGAGGAAGATGGATTATACATCTTCAGGCTATACAGTTATGTAAATTACATATGGGTCTAAATTATTAACTATGTTGCTTAAATCTTCATTATCCTTACTTTTATGTGTATTTGATCAGTCATGGGCTGAGACAGGTAAATTAAAGTGTCCTGCTAGCATCATATTCTTGCCTCTTTTAATTTCTTGTGGGTTTTGCTTTATGAATTTTGATGTGTTATTATTATTTTGTGTAGATATTCATGCCTCTTATATCTTTGTTGTCGATCCCACCCTTTGTCATCAAAAGGGCCATTCCTTGTCACACTGATACCTCCTATCCTAATTTTAACCCATCTGCTACTTAAAAGCATGACTGATACTTCCTCATTCTTTGCATGCGCCTGATATGCCTTTCCATACCCTTACTATTCCATATCTTAAGTCACTTTAAGACACACCAAAATGATGTGTAATTAAATTCGTGATCCAATATGGAAGTTCAGCAAATTTATGTTGCACTTGATCATGTTTTATGTTAGGCTTTCTCTTCATATTGCCTCTTGCTTTTCTCCCCCCCTTTCCTCTTCTTCTACTTTGTCTTCACCATCATCATCTTCTTCTTCTTTTGTGGGTGCTTATTTCTTTTTATGTAATGGAATGTTGATGGGCTAGTTTTAAGTCTCATAACAGCCAACTCTATAATTAAAAGTTTACGTGATATATTTGATCTTCTTTTTCTAAAAAGCAGCATCAACCTTCCACAACGACCTGTGATGAGATCACCACGTACCCTGAGAATGCCACCCCCAACTTTACTTGATAATATTTATGTTGGTTCTTCTGATGTTTCCACTTATATCTTGATTGATTTACCCCATTAAAGGATCTGCATTTAATCCCTGATCGTAAACATTTCTCCATCTATTATCTCCCTTCTCCTAGGAATTTTTGTTAGTTACGGTAGTTCTAAATTGCCATATTTAAAATAATTCTGTAATTCCCAGTTTCAATTCTAATCCTATAGTTAAATAGAACTAATGCAGGGGGTCAATCTTTTTGCTATGGCTTCTTGATTCATTTTAACATTATTTATTATGAACATACTGAAACATACAGAAAAATAAAAAGTGTATAATGAACACCATTAACCACTACGTAGAATCTACAATTTATATTTGCTATATTTGCTTTATCAGATAATTATCCATTTATTGATCCCTCTATCCATCCATCCATCTTGTTTCTTGATGCATTTCAAAATAATTTACAGATATTGACAGACTCTTGAATACTTCAGCATACACACCATTAACTAGAGTTCAATATTAATAGTCCTAATTCAGTTTTTCCATTAACTAATATTTATTTTTCTAATTGTTAGGGCAATTTCATAGCAACTATAATTCCTGACTATGTTTCCATTTGAAAATGTGCTCTGAAGTTTCTATAATGAATACTGTTTTGTCTGGGTATAACATTTTATTTCCACGAATATTTTACTTTGTCCTGCTTTCTTCAAACATGGGATGTTATTGTGAAGAGGATGAGTATAACTATGATTTACTTTCTTCTATTAAATGGTGTGATGTTTTTTCTTTTTCTAATTATAAAGTGTTTATGTATCATCAAAAGTCCTTTAAAATAAATCCCTATAGAGTTAAGGTTCTTGTTGAATTATCTATGTCAAGTATTCTTAGGACACGGTGACCATTTTGATTTATATATTCAAGTCTTCTTAACCTGATATTTCTGCATTACTTTTTATATAATATTTTTAATACTTTTTAGTTTATTTATATGCATCCCAGGCAAGACAGTTATGTGGATTTTGGATTTCTTTCTCCTCTCCCATATCTGTCTCAACCCTTTGTAATTTATCCATCTATCTATCATCTATGTCCCTAAATTATTTTCCTAATGCAGTCCCATATACTATGGCCAATGTCTACTTTCTTGGACTGATCACAAATGACAGTCAGTCTGTGAGTAAAAAAATAAATGCTTCCTTTTCTGCACTCTTAAATAGCTTATATTCCATCTCCTTGTCTGCACTTCACCTTTTACTTCTGCTTTGGGCTATCTGTTTCATTAAATTATTTTCATCCATGGCTATATAATTTGTTGAAATGATTCGCTGGCTCAGCAGCTACCCTTTCTGACTGAGTATTCATGTTCCATTTGTTCTTCTAGAGCTTTCCTAACCTTGTCTTATATTTATATAAACAGTTCCATGTTGGGAACTTTTTAAAATTTACTTCACACCTTTTGATGAAAGGCCTTTCTAGATTCAGGTACTTATAAAAGATTTATTCAGGGGTAAAAGCATAACAAGATTAGCAGGAATTATTCCCTACGTACAGTGCTACGACTTCAGACATGTGGCTACCTTAGTGGGCTATTTGCCTTCACTTCCCTCCACATCCTGGGCTACTCCTAATTCTCAGTATCTTTTCTCCACCCGTTTCCTGCAGAGATGGGGGTAGAGATTATCCACTCCTACCTCCCTTGCTATTCCACAGTGCCAGACAAGTTCTGGAGAAGCACCTACTAGCAGCCCATCATATAACCAGAGGTTTCAGTTGATTAAGCCATTAGCAGCTGTTCCTCTTGGTGGAATCCTCCTGCTTTAGAACAATGCTTCGTTGGCTCTGCCAGAGTTGCTATAGGTATTTTATTGCCGTCCCTTCCCCCATTGTTTTCCCCTGCTTTAAAAAGGTGAGTTGAGTTTACAGAATCTCCTGGTTTGGTTTTGCTGAAGACAAATTGTATATGCTATGAGGCATTTGATGAATTTCTTCCATTTGAAAACTCTTATCCACATGAGAAGTATGGACATGGCCATTCTTCCTCTTATTTCTAATAGAGCTCCTTTCTGCTGTACATAGTGTCTTTAAAGTCGTTATATTGCTTTTTCTGTTTTATTGCTACATTATGTAAAGGTGGGAAATTTGGATAATTGAAAACTGGGTGCATCCTTCAGAGTAGGCTTGACCAAACACTTCCACATGTTGTTTCATTTCATCCTTTCAACAGTCCTTCCAAGTGGGCCTTGGTACCTGTTTTAGAGATGAAAATAGAAACTCAAGTAGAGCACGTGCCGCGGCCAGTGTCACATGGCTACTGCATGGCGGAGCTGAGCTCCTGACAGCTTCCATCGCTCAGTAGACCACTTCTCACAACTCGGAACAGAACCGAGCACAAGAGGAGCAGCGCTCAGAGGATGACGAGAGCTTTGACATTTGAAATAGCTTAGAGAATATAGAAAATTGCCCTTATTTATCATGAGCAGACTCTGCCATGGTGACAGACTAATTGGCTCATATATATCTTTCCACTTCAGTATCTGATTCTGCTCATTAGTATGCAGGTCTCTTCATCCCAGGGACTTGGGGCCATATGTGAACCTTGTCCGCACATCGGGCTCCGTGCGGAAAGTGCCGTGGCTCTCATGTGTTGTGAATAGTCCCGTCCAAGAATGAGTCCCTCCCTGTTCTCGGCACTCAGACATGACGAATGTCTTTGCTAATTCAGGGACCAGAGCTTTTCTTTCTTCTTCAGTCTTATTAGAGAGAGATCGGTTCATCTCCTGATCTTTTTAGTTAGGGTTTTACGGGAGGGCAAGTGCGATTTGCTTTTTATACAAGCTCAGTGCTTCAAGTATTTTAAGTCGCTGGGTAAATGTTTCTTAAACGTCATGTTATCCATTCTTAAAGAAAGGATTGCGGCACTTTTGACTTATGTTAATATATCTCTTATCATTATCAATGATAGTAAATCTTTACTGACATTGTATTAACCAATATGCAGATGGATGGAAAATTGCTCATCTGATGCACTGGATCAGGAGAGAGGCAATGGTCCCTGAGGAAGGCTGGAAGGAGGCTGGGGGCAAATGAAGCTTTCTGAAGGTTTGGTGAAAATGCAAAGGAAAGCCCATGTTTTGTTGTTGCAGACGTTTTGCACAGTAAGGATGTAAAGTCATTTGCCAGTCATACTACAAAATCCTGCAATATCGCAGCTGTCAGCCTGTCAGCATGACCTTTTCTAGTGTCACATGCCATGGACTTTTATGTCACATTAAGACAATATGACAGAACTGTGCACTGCTTCTCCAGTAAGTCTTCCATCCTCCTTATTTTTTCGAGAAAGAATACATTTTGAAAGAGAAAAAGGACACATCAATCCCATGAGCTCAGAAATCAGACAGAAAGTTTATACATTAATTGTTATTTTATGCAGTCATATACATGAGGGTGTGACAGTACTTGTGAGTGGATAGATACACCACAGTACACACACACACTCACATACACACACACACATATGAATACACTCACACCCAGCCTGTAAAGTTCAGAAAGAGAGGCAGCCATCTTTCTGTCTCATAGTGGAAAAGGAAAGACTGGAAATATCAGAAATCATTTTAAATGTCATTCTGAATTTAATAGGAATTATCTAATTATGCGTAATTAAACAACTGAGATATAAACTACTAATTTCAGCCTGAGTTTAGCAGATTTGCCCCATTTTCTTTATAGAATATAACATTTGGCACAAATCCTAGATCAGGCCTTCTTTACAGCTGTACCACTATTAGCCTTGATAGAGAATGATTTGAATCGTGCATCAAAAAAAAAGATCTGATACATCCAGTTTCTTCTGTTCTGCTGGTTGAGAAACCTCATCCACACGGATGCCCCAAAACCTGGCAGCCTTCCACTGCTTCCCTGAACATGAAGTCATAGTGTGAACTTTATGGAAGCAAAATATACAATATAGGTTTATACCCACAGCCAGATGACATATTTCATACTCTGTATATTTATAAGTTATTAGAATAACCATTGAAGCTCATTTTAATGTAAAATATGTTTACCAAACATTTGTAAAATTAGAACTGTATGTGATATCAATGTTTAATTTCTTAACTTCACCAAAATATGTAAAATATCTTCAACTTATTACTGCCTATGTGTACACATCTCCCAAGCCAGCTTGTCTAATGTAATAATTGCTCAGAAATTGATTTTAAAAATTGAATTTTTTATTTCACAAGTTAGACACATTTACAGGCTATTTTCTTGGCATATGTATTTAGCGCTCTGTATCAACATCTCTTGTGCATTTTTCTCCTCAGTTAATCATCTTGATTTTGCACATATAGACAAAAAATAAATTTTATTCTCAAAATTCACCTAATTGAGGGACCTCTTAAAACTTCAGAGGCTTGGGAGGCCATATAATTAGTATCTTTGAGAAGTGATAGTAAGTATTGAGGGGACTGGCTGTCGTATCTGGTATCCACAGTGAAGCAGTAATTCCTTGTCAAATATTGCATTTGTATTAACCATCCAAATTGTTTCTGGTATGCACACATCTTTTCACTATCCTGAAATTCTAACCATCATGATCTGATTTATTTGTACATTTGAATGCAGGCCAGCACGTGTTCTCTTGAAAACAGTTGTGGCTAAATTACTATCATTATTGAACTTTAGCACACTGATGTTTGATGCAATTGAGAAAGCAATTTGAATTTAATTTATTCTGCCGACTGTATATACCTGCCACAGACTCCATATGATTCAAGCCGTGCCTGCATAGTCACGTGAGTCTTATGAATACACCACATGGACGTGAGACCAGTGAACGCTCACTTGTCTCATTTATTTGATATGTACATTCTTTTGCCACCCCAAGTCTGTTACCTTTCATACACCGTTAAGCAGCCCCACTAATCTTTAATGGAGATTTATGTTTCTTTCAAAGAGAAGGGATGTCTAAGCTGGTAAAAAACAAAACAAAACAAAACACCATGGGGATTTATAATAGTTAAATGTTCTCCTTTCATTAACATTCACCTGCTTTCTTTAATAAATCTGGGAGCCTGGCCTTCTCTTATATCACGGCTCTTGGAGTCTGAACAATTTAACTTCAGCCAGTCAATGGGAGACTCAAATTGCAGGTGGGCAGAATCTCGAAGCTAAATGCCCAGAGGGGACTTGCTCAATATCTCAGAAATCTTCCACCTTCTTGCCTCTTTCTACTCCAGTGTGCTGTGTGAAAACTGCATGATTCCTTCTAGAACTGGCCTTGGAGGACAGGAGTGTAGGTCTTCATGCATGTGCAGCGGCCCAGCTCAGTCAACTGGCCACAACCCCAGTGGGACAAAGCCTTGGGCAGAGGGGCAGGTGAACCACAGGAGAGTCACAGACTTACAAAATACAATTGAAATCCTAAGATGCAAAAACAATGTGTGTATATATATATATATATATATATATATACACACACACACACACATATATACACACACACACGCACACACATATATAAACTGTTGCCAGATATTTGCATATGAATCCATTTCCTTTCAGAACTAAAATGGTATCTGTAGTTATGAAACAGCAATAACAAAACAGACCTTCAGTAAAATCCATCTGCTTCCTAACAACCATATATAATGTGAACTCACGAGCCCTGGTAGCTGAGATGAACATAGTACATATGAGAGACAAAAATCTCACAAACTATCAAACAAACTTCATTTCTGAGTTAAAACCTAGGTAAACATATGAGCAATCAGTCCAGTGTTTGGAAGTCTTTGTTCATGACAGCCACATGGAATCGGAAGCCCAGGGCTTTATTCCTGTAAACACTCTTCTTCAAGGCCAGCAACCTTGCATGTATGGGTAAATAACCTTTTGTATTACTGAAAGCAAAGTACTGACTATCATTGTGCAGCTATGAATGAATGAATGAGAGTCTGGCCAGAATCTGAAGCAGACAGTGGTGAACCAAAGACATTTGAGGTCCAAGGCCTCAGAAAGACTCAGACTCTAGGGCTCTTCAAGCAGACCAGGTCTGGCTTGTTCTGCCTGTTTTCCTAATTCAAACCAAGGAGGGATCCTCACACATATTATTTCACATTATGTTGTTTGGTTTTGTTTATAAAGGTGCTGTAGTCCCATGGTGTGCCAAAACTATCCCAAAAGACTATCAGAGGAACTTGTTAACCCATTCTTATATAGCATTCTAGAACTTTCCAGCACATAGTAACAACTAATATATGCAGAAACGTCATTAACCATTTCATTGGCTTGTAATTCTCTATATCCCAAGTCAGAACTTGCTTAAAAGAAACAATAAAAAAAAATCAAACAATAAGTTTGATTTTATTTCTGCCTTTGAGGGACAATTCTAATTGTTTTACCTATTGTAGATAGAGCCATTCTACTTAAAACTAGGGTGATTTACAAAGTTAATGAAAAAAGGCTTAAATCAAATACATAAGTGTGAGAATTCCTACTCGGAAAGGTAAGCCTAATCTTTATTATGAATATTAAAACAGTTTCTTTTTCTCAAGGAACTTTAATCAAGGTTGATAGGGAAAGAGATGTGTTAGACTGTCTGCAGCTGATTCCTTTAACTCACAGGCTTTGTGTCTCTGTGCCAGCAGGAGAATATAGGTATACGCTCATGTGCCACAGTTAAACTATCTTATACAAAATCTGTTCCATTACTGGTTAGAATATAACGTTAAAGAATACATCACAGACGACTTGCCAAATCATTTATGTTGGCCATGTGTGAAAATCTGTGGCAGGTAAAATAAAAAGTGAATGTGAGGATTTGATGTTTTCTTTGCCATCTTAGTTTGCTGAGAACATGAGAATGCAGATTCGTACAATGAGCTTATATCTGATATCATGGAAGACGTAATTTTTATTTAGGGGCACTATTTTGGAAAGGTAATTGTGTTTATAAAGATACCGTGGTAGGCAGAATAATGACCCCCCAAAGATGCCCACATCCTGAAAATATGGTTTATTACATGGCAAAAGGGAACTGAGGTTACAGATGCTATTAAATGACCTTGAGAAAGAGAGATTATCCTAGATTATACAGATGGGCCCAATCTAATTACACAAGTTATTAAAAGCAAAAAGTCTTTCCCAGGTGTGGTCAGAGGGAGATAGGACCAGGGGGAAATTGTCAGAGATGCCATGGTGTTTGAAGATGAATGAAGAGACCACAAGCCAAGAAATTCAAGTGGCCTCTAGAAGCTAGAAAGGGAAAAACAAACTGTTTTCTCTCCAGAGCTTCCATAGCGAACACAGCCTTGCTCACCTTGGTTTTAGCCCAGTGAAACTCAGGTCCAACTTCCAAGATCCAGAAGTGTGAGATAATAAATTTGTGTTGTTTTACACCTGTAGGTTTGTGGTAAGGTGTTACAACAGCATTGTAAACCTATGTGGACATGAATATGGTTTAGCATTCTCCACAACCAGGAGACAAAACCGAAAGAATTGTATTTTAGAGTTGTTGGTGGGAATACAGCTCTTCGGAACAACAGAGTCAGGTTGTAAACAGAGTAAGCACCATCCATGTCTGTGTTGATTGAAGGAAGGGGCTTAGTTTTCATACTGTGTTTTGTTTGAGATATGCAAGAAGCATTTAAGTTTATTAGGCCAATATTCCAGCAACTATAGGGACAAGATTCTATGGAATCAAAACTCCTCTTGAGTGAAGCAGAGGGATTTTTAAGAGTAAAGCAGGCGCAAAAATACAGTGTTGACTTTTTTCTTTTCTCAAAAACTCCAAGTAGGTTTGAGGTTGGTTGATATGAACATCCCACAGCTGCTTGTAAAGAAGCTATACTTTATGGGATATGTTATATGAGAATTGATTTTTTCCTCACAAATATGTGGTCTAATTTAGGTTGACAGTTAACACCAACAGAAATGCGGCTGTTCTTCTAGAAGAATCACTGTTGCTAAATGCAGCATATTCAGAGTATGCGTAAGCACAGTGATGAGATATGTTATGTGGTGAACATGGCTTTTACTGGAAAAACAACAGAAAGGAATGTTTGCCGTGGCATTTGGCTATGTGAACCAGAACGAATGGTCCCAATAGTACCGGGATGTCTCAAATATTTTTCTCAATTTGAGCATAATTTTCCTAATCATGGATTTCTTTTATCTTACTTCAACATTAGAGGTAAATGTTAATGATTGTTAATGCTTTTTAAACCATAATGTATATGGAACAGTACTGGTCCACAGCAAGTAAAGAACAAATATTTTACAGGTCTGTGGAAAATACTGTAGAATGTATTTTAAATTGTTCTGGTCTTTACTTATACTAGATCTTTTAGAACTCAAACTGGGAAATAGGGCTTTTTGAAGGATATTGTGCATCTCAGATTTTGCGTTGGTAGTACAGAGGTCTCCCATGCTCCCAAGGGAAGCCCCCCTCCACCGGGTGTGAGTCTGGTCTTTGTAGGGGTGGAGTTTCATTCACCTGCACCCCCAACCTTACCCTGGTGAGTACATCTTCCACGGCAGGAGTGGTCCTACCATGTTCCAGGAGCCCATCAGCATTGTGCACCACCCCGCCGGCTCATGAAGGAGCAGACATGCCAGGAGGCAACACGCAGGGACGACCCTGCCTGCAGGTGGGCTGAGCCATCTGGGGGAGGAGACAGTGGGATCGCAGCACCACTCAGCCCTTCTCCTGCTGCGTGTGCAGTGTCACCCTTGCTGCGTTCAGCGCGGACATTGCCCCTGGAACTGGGATGTATAGTTTCCTGCGGAAATGCAATTTCCAAAATAAGACTTCCAGGTTTTCTAGGGGGCACAGCTGCTCTGCCTCATGTTGCACCCGAGCACCATGCCTTCTGTGGTGGCCACCGGAACTATGTCCTCTGGAGGGGAAACCATATCCCCTCAGCTGCTGAGGGTGATTCTTAAGTGAGAGTCACTCTTTGACTTGGTTGGAGTCCAGTCTGGGCATTTGTAGGCCACACACCGAGGACATTTAGTTTTTGTGCTGGTTTTACTGTTTCTCAACGGCAGCCGTGACCGGCCAGGGCTCCTCCTTGATGCAGTTGACCATCAGCTACACTGCAGAGGGGCCAGGGTGCTTAGTGGAAGATAAAGTGGGAGGATGTTGGGCTGTGCATGACACCCTGTGAAGCGCTGTGTGTGGTAAAGATGTGCACTGATGACATCATGATGGGCTGACATTCCTGGGCCCAGGGCCCTTAGGACTGAGCCCATCATGGGGTCTCATGGTACGGCCTTAGCAGAGTCCAGTGTTGCCTTGACTGACAGTAAAGTTGAGCAGAAAGGCAGGCGTGTCATTTCATCACGACTGTCACCTTGTCATTACTCTCTGCATAGACCCATGGTCCTTCGTGTCTATAAACTATGACTTTGCCACTTCCTACGACTGTGAAGACCTGCACAGTGCGCAGAAGTCCCACTGCCTTTTGTCACCATGTCACGGATGCCTTACTGGAAAGGCAAAGCAGGGAGGAATCGCCCCCAGCACAGTCTGCACAAGGAGAGGTGCCCTGCGAGCAGCTGGGGCGGCGGTCTGGGTGGACGAGACTGGTCCGTGGCAGCCACTGTTCCATTCTTTCCATTCGGCCTGACCTTCTGGCACGGTGCCTGGGTCACTGTCTTCTCCAGTTGTTCATTTCTCCTTGACTCAGGGCAACTGGTACTGGCACCTCGTCTGTTTCAGGGTAAACCAGGATTCCGAGCTGGATCCTCGGGCCTCCTCTCCAGCACCCCACATCCTGTCTCTCAGCTCCAGCCACACGCACTGCTTCCTGGTCTCCCAGATCACCAGGCTTCCTTAACTCAGTCTTTTCGCGTGTGGCTCCCTCCCCCACTCCAAGCCCCTTGTCCAGCCACCTCCCGCATGTGGCATGTAGCGCTCATAGAGAAAGGCCTTCCTGTCTGCTGGGGCCCATCTCTTCCCCTTGCAGCATTATAACCTCTAACTATGAAATAATTCCCAAGAGTGCGTGCATGCATTCTGACTCCACGAGGGCACAGCCATGCCTGCTCCACTCGCCAAGAGCCCAGCATGTGCCTGAGGGGCTATGCCCGCCTGTCTGCCAGGAGCCTGCCCCGGGGCCCCTGCTCTTGGTCTCGGGAATCCCCTTTAGGGCCGGCTCCGGCCAGTCGGTCTTGGCCTGCCTACCTGACCCACGATCATCAAACATGCACTGAGGAGAGCTTGTGAAGATATACACTTAGCCAAAGAAGGCTTTATGGGATTCTCAGAGCAAGATGTGTTTTCCAGACCCAAGAATCATATGTGATTATTAGGATACATGGTAACATTCATTTAGTCCAACCACTCATTTTAAACAAGCATGGAAATGCTCATATCACCTCCATTGCTAGGACTGGACTGAGATTATCCACTCCTTCCACAGCACTTGCCCACAATTCCCCATCACCCTGTCCACCCCTCCCCATCACCGTGTCCATCCCTCCCCATCACCATGTCCTCCCCTCCCCATCACCCTGTCCACCCTCCCCATCACTATGTCCACCCCTCCCCACCACCGTGTCCATCCCTCCCCATCACCGAGTCCACCGGCCCCATCACTCTGTGCACCCCTCCCCATCACCCCATCTCGTGTCCCCCCTCCCCATCACGGTGTCCTCCCCTTCCTGTCACTTTCAGGTGGCTGAAGCTGAGGGGCAGACCAGTTCCTCAGTGGCCCGTCCGGGAGGGGATGCATGTCCTGCAGTCATCCCCTTGCCATCCAGCTCACCCATGGGAGCATTTCCTTGCCCTCCTCAGCAGGGCCTCCTGGCAGTGTGGGCAGTACCCACTGTCCGGGAGCTGGCACCTCCCTGGGGACTCACAGTGAGCAGGGCCTCCGGTTGGCACTGGCCTTGCGGGCTGCTCTGCCTGAGCCAACGCCTTGCTCTTTCCTCCAGCCAGTCCACACGGTGGTGGCAGCATATGGCGCCCAGGAGTTCTTAGAGACAAAAGGCAAACACTGGCAGAGAGTCACATGGACGTGTATAAAACTGAAGAAAAAGATGCTTGATGTTATTTCCCAAGGCGTTTGAAACTTGTAAGTCATGGAGTGAAGTCACCTCTGAACACACACTGGGGCCTCCCTGGCACTGCGCCCCCTCCCAGGGGCGCCCACCTCGGCGGTGTCCAAGCGCCCTGCATGTGCTTTTGGCTGAGAAGGCGGGTTGGCGCCTTGCTCCTTGGCCACTGTTCCTCAAGGGCCTTTAAGTGACATGGAGGGGACTTAATTCTGTCCTGCCCACAAAACAAAAGTGCTTTATTATTTTAAGAAAAGTTCACATAAAGCAAAGACATGAAGGTTTTTTTAAATCCTGTCGAAACGATTGTCATAATTAATGTAAATGAAAGAACCTAAAGGGCTGAACCTCAAAACATTCTCACAGGTGATACTAATGACCTTGATACCCTGTCTTTGTTTTTTAATGTCAACATGCACTGTTTGGTCTATAGAGTTCTCTTTCCGAGCACTGCAGAAAGCTGCATTCAGCTTGGTGGGTTTCTGGTGCTACGTCTCTGTGTCTATTGGGTCTTAAGGTCCCAAGCGGAATTCAAATTAAATGTCTTATTCAACCTTTGTTTCCAGAGCTAAAGATGTTTTGCTGAGACATTAACATACAGGCATGTTGACCCTTCATTAAGCAATGTGTTCTTAAAAGACATGCAGTTTTCTCCAGAACAGAGCCAGTGTCTTAGCTAATTCGAGATCTGAGCATTGGAAGTATTAGCATGTGATGATCTGCACTGAGTGTAAACTGCACAATGTGAATCATTAGAGAAACAAGAAAATGCTCTCTTTCCAAGAAAATTAAGCATGTTTTATATATTCTTAATTGCAAAGTACCTTAGTTACTGTGTAGTAAAGGTAATCTGAAGGAGAGGGAGATTCTTCAAAGCAAGGGTTAAGCTAACTGGCACCTACAAAGCATCCGATCACAGTTCTAAATCCTAACTAGATTTTTTGAGGACAATTTGGAGGACTTGGAGGCAGCAGATTTTATATATGACCTTGCCTGCCAGACTTTTAGTTTTGTGTTGTCCCTTATCTACATGGAGACAAGGTGCTGGGTAATGGGGAGCATCTGCAAGAAAGGACTTTTGTACGAAACTACAGACTCTATCCAAATATCAAATCAGATGTCTAGTAGTGCCAGACACACAATGAGCCACAGACCTCATAGCTAAGATACCCCAGAGGCTCTAACAAAGATGTCCCACCAATGCTATGATTACTTATCAAAAGAAGTGTTCCATTTTGCCTTTTAAATAATGTGGGAGGCCAGTGGTAAACAAATAACGTGTTGAGGGATCCCTGAAAGTTGGGAGGAAATTTGCATCTAGAAAGACAAAGATGTGCCATTAGGCAAAATAATGTAACCTCTACGGTGTTTCATATAAGTGAGCCAAAGTGGAGTGTGCCCTGGCTCCTGACTAACCCTGTGGGGAACTGCCTTTGGATCTCAGCCATGCCCCAAAGATGGCCACTGAGAACTCAGCAGCGCCGCAGGGGTGGCTGCTGAAAGCCCCCTGGGGTTCAGCTGCACCCACTCCGGTCTGCTCTTATGTCAGAGACAGCTGCGCATGCGCACAACTCTGTGCATGATTGGAAAATTGAAAGTCGCCTTATTAGCATAGGTGTAACCAATCAGAAGAGACTTCACCTTATATATTCCGTGTCCTGAGCCCCAATAAAAGAGTTCTTGCTTTGACTGAGCTCTCTGTCGCGTCTGATTGTCTCCGGCGAGCGGCGGAGGCTGCGGGAACGGGAGGACAGTCAGCTCTTACCTCCCTTGCTCCGCCTGTTGGGGTGCGCCTCTCCCTCCCTTCCTTCCCTCTGCTGGCTCAGAGGGTCACAGAAAGAGCTTGTAACACAAAGAGCTTGTGGTCCTGACGGCGAGCAGGACCGGCGGGAGAGAGGCTAGAAAAACCCCGACATAACCCCAGTCCTGGGGACTGAAGGAAGAGGCGTGGTGCTGAGTATTTCAGTATGGGACAGGAGATTTAGCCTGCCAACCTCCACTAGTAGCTGGCCTCACAGACAGGCTGCTTTTTCTGGATGTTTCCAGGGCTGCTCTGAAATAGACAAGAATGGAGACTGCAAGAAAGACATATTTGCAATAAGCAACTATAGCAAGGTTTTACATCATAATCACTTATCACAAGCACAACACTGTGTAAGGACTCTCACATGCATTCTGTTATCTCTAATGTTTCTAATGCTGTGAGATGTCTATGCTCATTCATTGGGAAGAAACTGATGTGAAATGTGATACATTTCTCAAGATCCCATTGCAATTCCAGAGAGAACAAGACCAAGGCTTTCTGCCCTGAGGTGGGATTCTACCCTCTCCATCTGGCTGCTTCTCCCTTGTGGTAGTTAATAATACAATAGAACTGTAGGCTGCTGATGGAAAAATAAACCTAGTAAGATAAGTGTTCAGGCAGGATGGAGTGCCGTGTATGCTGTGCTTTGCTTGTGGAGTGCTTCAGGTTGAAGGTGGTATGTGAGACAGTCACCCAACCAAGGAAAGAATCTGTGCATGAAACAAAATAGGAGAGATGGGATGGAGGTTAAGGTGGACTCTTCAACTGATGAGATCGTTGGGTGAATCTGGTGGGGATCAGCACACTGGGGCCAGTTAACTTAAGGGACATGAGCTGGTCTATGGGAGGCAATGGACTTAGTGGCTTTGGTTCATGATCTCAGAAGGAGATCTCAGAAGGCATTTTATAAGTAGAGGTACCACAGGCAGCGTAAAACTTTGGCTGCACTGAGTACATTTTTTTTTTTTACAATTTATTTTATATTGAGTACATTTTTTAAGAGAAGAAATACTTATTTGGGGAGCCCACTGAGGAGATTCTTGTAGGTCCTGAACCAGAAGCTGCAGCCCTAAAAGAGAGTAAAGAAATGACTAAAGGAAAGCCATACAAGAGAAAGGAAAGTCCTCAATGGGCTCAGGTGTCAAAGAAATGGAGAGAGAGGAGGTTCTGGTGTTGAAGAGTATTGTTACCACTGTACTTACAAAAGAAAAATCTATTTGTGTTGAATTTTTACCAACTTCTAGACATATTGACTCAAGCCTCAGGTATGTTAAGAATGTTAAGAACTCGCCTTCTCTCTCCCTTAAAGTGATGTGGAAGGAGGTACCTGAAGACCCCATGGAGCTATGAAATTCTGTAATTCTAAGAATTAAATATGAGCTTGGAAAGTGATTTAGTATAACTGCAACAACACAAATAAAAAAGTAATGTGATTGAAAGAGATTGTCATTTAAATTGCCAGTCTTGGAACAGACCCTCTGTGTGTTACCCCACAGTGAGTGGAGGTACCTCCCAGCTCAGAGGCCAGCAGGCAATAAGGCTTATGGGGTCACTGAGTAGAAATCATAGCAAACTCTGAGGACCAGTGTAGGCCAATGATGGAGAAGCATGAAGGGTGCGGAGGAGAGTGGACCAGTCAGAGGGAGGGATACACGGAGCAGGAAGATGGGCGGTACAGTCTAGGGCTCATCCCCAAATTCCACGCTAATCTGGAATCAGGAAGGCACTGAGAATCAGAAGACCTGCCTCCTACTTCCTCTTCTCTAATTTAGAGCAAGTTACAAGTTTTGAACCTCGGCATTCTCATCTACCAAATGAGAGGGTCAGGTCTAGACAATCGCTTCAGTTCCTGGTCAGTCTTTGAACATATTACGCTATAACTCAGTTGGTTTGTTTGCTTTTAACAAGTTGTGCATTAGTCAGCTATTTCTGTAATAAGGGAACATAATGAATAGCCTCTGAGTCTAAAAGCATGTTTTCTCTTGCTCTTGAGTTTCCCAACTTTCTGGGTATTGGCTAACCTCCACAATGTTGGGCTGGGCTGGGCTTGTCTCCAAGTACTGGACTGGGTCAGGTCAGCTCCACTTGATTCTCCTTATCCTTGGACAGTGGAGATATGGAGTTAGCTTTTAGTCAGGGAAGATCACTGCAGTATCAGAAGCATGTCAGGCCACACAGCACATTTAAAACCTCTTTTCCAGACACTCTACTAGCATGATCTTGGCTGTAAGTCATATGTTCAAATCTAATGCTAATGGTGCTGAGAAATGCATGCTTCCTGCCATACAAGGCTGGCAAGGGGAGGGAGGGAATAATGATGGATCGACCACAGTCTAGTATCCTGAGTCTTTCAGTTTAGCTGTTGATTTTCCTAGGAGTGGGTTTTGGCATATTTTAAGGCTGATAAAGGAAAGAGTAGCTACTGTTGATATTGCAAAAGCAAAAGGAAAAAGAAAAGAAAAAGCAATTGTTTTTCTCTAGCACTATGTATTGTTTCTTGTCCTAAGGAAACTCTCCATCTGTGCAAAGTCAAGGTATTGAAGTATTTTTTTCTTCACTGACTTCTTTTAAACTTTCCATGAAAATATTAGGTTAACAGCCAGAAATCTTGGTGCAAATGCCTGTTTGTCAACTTTGTAAAGTGAATAGGAATATAAACATGATGTAAAGCCACTGTAAATCTGATAGAATAATTAAAATGTTGAAACATTTCATGCTGTAGTCACTATAACAGGAGGACTGATGTAAAGCCAGAGAGAACAGTACCTCTCTTCCCTCTGCAAGTATTTGTTATTAGTACTTTGTATTCCTTTGTTCTTGATTTTGCCCGTGCAATTATGTTGACTCAAGTGAAAAGTCATAGATTGCTAATGCGATGAGAAGTGGATCCATGGGGAACTAGCTTCCCAGCAGGAAAATGGATGCAAACACAGACCCACCCCCTCCATGAGTGGAATCCCATAATCCATCTGTGAGTTCGACCCTCTAACTTACAAGGTGGCCATACGAGCATTAGAAGATGTTACAGTATTATGAGATATGAAATATTGCTGAAATAACGAACAGAATTTCAACAGCTTTACTGATCCTCCATTATCCTCTACCCTACTCAGAAGATCCACACAGTCTTCCTGCCATCAAGAGACTTCTGTGTGTTTTCATCAGTACTGCATGACCTACAGATGTGTGATAAGACCTCAAGCAGCATGATTAAGAAATCTGTAGGGCTGATTTATGCCTCTTGGAACTTTACCACGCACCAGTTTACAGGGATAGGAATTATGCTCACTTCTTTTCTGTTTTATGTGTTTTTGTTTCGTACACACACACACACACACACACACACACACACACACACACACACACTGCTGGCTGGGAAGGAAGGATGTATCATGTATGGTTTCTTTTATCAAAGGGTACATATTGCATTTGTGGAGTCTAGACATTAAAAATTAACTCAGGGATTTTAAAATGTATTTTATTCTTTAAAAATATGTTTAATACATAAGTAGTACATGTCCATATTGAAAAACTAGTAGATACAATTAGTATATCTAAATAATAAAATCAAATCACTTTGATGCCACTAACCTAAAATGGGTACTGTGACCATTTTAATCTTGACGTCCATACTTGGCTTTTCCACATATGCATATAAGTGCATGAAAACATTCAACACATGGATATGGTACATATAGATTTTAAAGGGATCACATAGTATCTAACATTTTATAATGTACTTTTTTTAAGTCAACAAAACATCATAAATCACCTTTCTCTATTAACAAATACAACTAGATAGCAATTCATTCTTTCTGCAAATATTTTTGGTCTCTTTCAAGTGCACTGTGGTAGGTGAAATTACTCAGTTGTGCTCACAACCCTTGTCCACTGGACTACAGTCTAGAGGAGGAGGCCATCACTGATAAGTAATAAATCAGTAAGTGCATAATTACAAATTGTGAGAAATGTTGCCACAGAAATATAGGGAGAATGCCATGGGAGACAGCAATGGCGGAGTGGGAGCCTGTAGACCAGAAACAGACATACATGAGGGGCCAAAGAATTCGGGAGCAATTCAGTTGGAGGGGCCCACGTGTGCAAAGACCCTGAAGTAGGAGAGAGGTTGGTGAGAAGACTCACACATGGACAGCTCTCACTGCGATTCCTGTTAACTCAGCTCTCTGACTTAGCAATAGTCCATCTGTATTAATGACTGAGCTGTCTGACCCAGGCCTGGACTGGGCTGGAATGATATTTTTTCACAAGGATCTTTGAAAAGCTATCTCGGCTCTGATCTATCTTTGCCTGTGTAGATGCTGATGAAGCTAATAGTAACTGATTATTAGGGCATTTCTTCACACTCTATCATAGATGCTGTAATACCTATTTTTGCTTAATTCTCAAACAGCTCCATGATGCAGAAAGTAATATTAATTTCCTCATTTTAGACATGAACAAAGTGAGGTCCAGAGAGGTTAAGCAAGTTGCCCGAATACACACAGCTAATGCATGGTAAACAGGTCTGTTGTTATTCCGTGTGGCGACTTTGTACAAGGAGAAAAAGGAATTCCTGCCTCAGGATACGTTGTTTTCTGAATAATTATCAGAATATACTGATTACAAAAGAACATCCTAGTCTATTGCCACCTTCCAGACAAGATGTCATAAACATACATGAATTACGATGTTGGTATGTGCAGTGTGCAGTTAAGCCACGGAGCCTAACTTTGCATGTACATCATGGCGACTCATGGTAGAGTAGGGGTCTGCTGGTTATCAAGGGGGGCCAAGGACTGTTGAGACCAAATTACATCATCTCAGTCAAGCCCCATTCCTATGCTGTTGGCACCAGATGAAGGCCAAATGAGCTTCTCCGTAGGCCGACATGGACGGGGAGGCTCACCTAAAGGCACTGTAGAGATCCTGATACGAGTGATGGTATGTCCAGTGACTACATGCTGAGGAGACTTTTGACACTGAGGTTGGCCAAGACTGTGCTATAGATGCAGGATTTTATTTGGTGCCATTTGTGAGGCTTCTGAAAACACATAGTGGTCATTTGCTCTATGTTGGACTATTGAATTCTCTCATTTAACTCACTCGCTATTCACTCCTTCACTCATTTGCACTCATTCATTCATTCATCAACTCAGTAAATGTTTGAGAGCCTTCCATGTGTCAGGCACTGTTGTAGACTTCAAGATACCAAGAAAAACACAAGACGTCTTTGCCCTCAAGAAATTATATTCTAGACTATTTTGCTTTGGACAAAAGTGCAAGTCAGAACTTACTGTGTTTGATCATCAGTGACATTATAAGACTTCAGGGTTGAAAAGGACCTCAGACACTATATTGTCTTCCTCATTTTAAGCTCAGTGACAAAATGACACCCCCAGAGTCACATGGTCAGTCTGTGACAGAATCCAGCTTAGGCCCTGTGGCCCCAGGCTCCTAGTCCTGGGCCTGTTACTACGGCCAGGGGTTTACGATTTATCAGGTCCTGGCCAGGGAACCAGTCCTCCTGGACTCCCGCTCTGCCTTTTCTCCCTTGGTGCACAACCTGGTGAAGTTACTGACCTCTCTGTGACGTCAGTTCCTCGCTTGTGAATGGGGGTAACGGTAGCGTTCACCTCACACAGGCTTCTCACCACGGTTATGGGATTGTGCCTGGGAAGCCTCCTGCCGGACCATGGCGGGTGCTTGGGGAAGCTTGGCTATTGTTTATTATTATTATTGTTGTTGTTGTACTATTCCCGTCCCTGGGACTGTGTGCACACCCGTGTGGTCCAGAGCTGAGTTCTTTGCTCTGGAGACCCTCAGGTTGGAAGGTTCCACTGCAGACCACCCCTTGTTTGAACTGTCCTGGACACACACTGAGGCCCCTTCTGTAGAGCCTAGTGACACCTACAGGCTGAGGGAAGCCATCTACACACAGAGCCTTCACAAAAAGTTACCTAATTTCACATTCCTGATTTTGAACATTTTCAGGAATTCTGAAATTCTGAAAAAAATTCCAATCTTTTAAGTCAAATGTAACCCATTTCCTGGCCTTTAGATACTACAACTTTCTATAGGTGCGAGGTATATCGGTAGTGTTTGTAATGCAATATTTCCCAGCATGCTGTCCTACCACACACACAGGCACACAGCCAACTCCATTTAGAAAACAGTACAATGTCTTTCTGAAAACTCAAAATTGGCAACAGCTTATGAACAGAACAGCTCTGGAAAGTACTGAGGTAAAGAAAGCTAAATCCCACAGCTTATTTCATCAGCAAACACACCACGGGACCAGCTAAATGGGTGCAGGACCTGTGCTGCCACCCAGGGCTGTGTGCTCAGGAGGACCCAGTGTTTGGTTTACAGCTCTGTGGCTACCATCTTGAAATTCTGAATAGTTTTTAAATGAAGGGCTGTGCGTTATTATTGTCCACTGGTTCCTGTAAGTTCTGCAAGCTGTTCATGTCATCTCTATCCATAGCCCACAGAGCTGGCATTCTGTCTGTCTTGCCAATGGGTTTCAGCACCGGGCAACTTCACTATGGATTCAGTGTGACCAAAGAAATTGACAGCAAAACGTTCTTTGGGGTGAAAGGGTTTATTACCCGACTTGTTCTCCCGGTGGTAGGTTGAGCACTAGCATCTCTGCCCCTACCCAGAGCACTGGGCCGAGCTCTCTATATAGCACAGTAATAGCTTATTGCCTCAAGGTGTGGAAGCGGTAGCCTAGCAACAGGCCAGTTACATCATCAGGTGGTTTAAGTTCAGTGAGGATTCTGGCCATAGGAACCCCAGCTTTCCCACACTCCAGCCCTCCAGGATTCTCGCCTTACAATCTATATGCTTTCAATCTTCTGCAATGGTACCTGTGCGAGAAAGCTGGAGCACTGTAACCACATTCCACAATAGCAACAGAGGATAACAACAACTTAGAGATAATAAAAATTAAGATACAGCAAGATTTTGATATAAGTAACAAAAATTATAATAATCCTCAAGCTTGAGGAAGTTCCCAATCCACAAAGACCTTAGGGGTGATAAGACACATGTTTTAATGCCACCAACATAGGCAATCTTGTCCATCAGGTAGGACGCATGCAAGAGAGTGGTCCTGTGGTAGGACTGTAGCAGGAAGGGGGTCCCTCCCAGGTCTAGTATACCATACTTTTACTCCTTTCCTGTGGGGGTTACCGAGGGGTCTATACATAGTGCTACTGGAGGTGCATGCACTGGCCATAATGATAAAACAAAACTCCCCAGTAAGATGCTCCTACCTTCTGGCCGTTCAGGATATACTACTGTGACCTTTGGTGGCCACTCTGCTGTTATTCCAGGAATACATAGGAGGCCAGCTTCCAGGCCTTGTCCCCAAGGTGCCAGGAAAGCCAGCCATTGTTGGTCCATGTGTCGAAAGGTCCAAGGCCACGTCCACTCAATGGAGTCTCTGGGCTTCAGTGCAGGTGGTGCTGCAGCAAGATGTTATTCTGGTGGCCGAACCTCGGCTTCAGTGATTCTTCCTTGGTTTGCACTTGCAGTTATATAGGGGAGGCAGCCATATGTGTTAACATGTCTACAGGGCTCAGGGCTCCCTTTCAGGGTCTTTCATTTAAATGCCATAGCACAGTCCATAAGCAGACTGACAATCCCTGCAGACTATTGGTATCTGACTTTAGTCCGGATTTTAACAAGCCATTGTGCCTGTCTGTCATGCCTGCTGCGGTAGGCTTGTATGGCACATGAAACTTCCATTTGATTCCCAGCTGTTGCACCATTCTTGCAGTGTATGTCCAGTAAAATGGGTGCCCTGATCACTCTCAGTTACCTGTGCTCAGCCATAGGCAGCAAAGAGACACTCCAGGCCTCTTTTGGTCATCTGCTGGTCTGTACAATGGGTAGGAAAAGCAACCAGAAGTCCAGTAGCTGTGTCTACACAGTCATAGCATACTGATATCCTTCTGACACAGGTAGAGGCCCAATATAGTCTATCTGCCACCTGACGAGGGGTATAGGCCCCTTAGCTATTGTCCCATGTTGCTGTAGAACTTGGTGTAAGTCCCTTTTGGAGCACATGACACACTCCTGCCGGGCTCTACTAACTTCCTCAAAGGTCAAGTGCAATCCCCACTGACAGTCTACAGCCACATTGTCTTTTGCAACAAATGCTGATGTAACCATTGGGCTACATCAGAGGCAGGCTTTCCTTCTAACCAACGTATCTGGGTCAGTTTATCTACTTCATCATTTACTGGGGTTGCCGGTGGCAAATGACCTGTCACATGTTATACTATAATTATTTTAGTCTGACCACAGACCCACTGGGGGACAATCCACCACCTCCCTATTCACAGGGGCAGCCCGCTGAAGCACCCCTCCCATAAGGGCAGCCTGTCTTTTTCCTCGGTCAACAGTGAATCCTGCTGACTGCGCCAATTGTCTTGCCAGTGGCTGCCTCTGCTTGGGGCCTGCCTGGGCCCCAGACATGCATTGTTTCCTGTCATCTGGGTCTGTGAGAGACACATTCAAGGAGGGGTCAGGAATCTATCTGGATTGTTAAGAATATGCACCAAATTTCCAAATCTAAAGCATACATGTATGCCTCACTAAATGCCAGCATCAGCCAGCACTGCTGAGTGTCTGGCTGGGTGGAATTCAGCTCAGCCTTGTTTTGAGAACCAGAGTTTTTGGATTCTTCCCCCAAAGTACTATAAGTGGTCACTTAAAGCAGAAGATACAATTGAAGTATAATCTGTATAAGCCAAGCATTTCAAGGGAGACATTCCCCAGATTCCCATTTATGTACTTTCTGAGTTGTTACTCTTTGTAGATGAAGAAATACATTTTAATTGATGCAGAAGCATTTTGAATTGTTACAAAGGTGAGTTTAAAAATTCCACGATTTTGGTGGAGGGATGGACACATAGATCAGTGCAGCACAATAGAGAACCCAGAAATAGACCCACCCACATGTGCCCAACTGATTTTTGACAAAGGTGTAAAAGAAACTCAGTGGAGCAGAGATCATCTTATTTTTCAACAAATGGTACTAGAGCAATTGCATATCCACAGGCAAACAAACCCCATGGACCCAGTCCTAACCTGATATCTGATACAAAGATGAACTCAGAATGGATCATGGGCTTAAATGTAAAAAGTAAAACTGTAAATGTTGTTTTGTTTAATGCACAATCCCGACTAGATCAAACAAAAATGCTATCAGTCTTTCTCCGTCTCCTACTAGCCCCATCTACAAAGGAGCACAGCTCCTTTTCAACATTATGAGAAAATAATCTTATGATTGATAGGTGGGTTAGATTTTGTAGATAATTCTGGTAATGGTACACTTTCCACAAAATCTTGGTATGGTGTCTACTCAGGTGTTTCTTGGGACACCTAGTGTATCGCTGATGATCAATATAAGTTTATTGAGAAGAATAAATAACTATGCAGATCCAAAAATCCTTTCACTTCTTCATATACAGGGCATATTGGAATTGCTCTTTGTCATTGTAATTGAGGTTCTGCCATGGTATTTTGTTTAATTATTTCCACTTAATGGCCTGATTAAGAAACCTGCTCACACGGCTTTCCCTGAATAATGTGCCATTATGAAGAACATATACGGGTGAGCAGCCATCCCCAAGTGAGCAGGGTCCTGGAAGATTTTGAGTTCAGCCACTTGATTTCAAACCTCCAAATTCATAGATAGGTATTTTGAGGAACACGCACTGTTTCCTATCATCTGGGTCAATGAGAGACAAACCCCAGGAAGAGTCAGGAATCTGTCTGTATGGTTAAAAATATGCACCGAATTTCCAAATCTAAAATGTACATGCAAGTGTGGATAAAATCAAAGTTTCTGTGGCCAGGATTCTCACCTGGCCCTGGCTGGCTAGCCCACTACACCTGTGTAGGCAATACGTGGCTATTGACTGTATATAAAGAGCTCCGCCTAGTGGTCTGGGCAACACGGTGGCATGGCTGCAAGACTGCAGGAGAGCAGAGCAGAGGCTGGAGTGGTGGCAGCGCTGAGCACAGAGGCCCAGAGGATGGCTGTGCGGGCAGAGAGGCCCAGAGGCAGAGACCGGCTTGCTGCATGCAGACTCGCTCTGAGTGAACAAGATTTTAGTGACTGACCTGCACTATAGAAATAAAGTTGGGTATAACCCTTTCACCCCAGAAACGTTCTGTCAGTGAAATCCCTGTCATTTCTTTGGTCACATTGACTCCATAGTGAACTTGCCCATGGCTGAAACCCATTGGCAAGACAGCAGGTGTTTAGATTCACCAGTATCACTGGAGAATTCCTTGTAGGGAAATGGGGCTCTCTGCCTAAAGTGTCCACATTGCCCTGGACCACAGTACTTGGCTGACTTAATCTCATCACCAAACATCCCACAGAAAGAAACAGCCACCCGGGTAGTGGGCCGCTGACAAAAACTGAGGGTGGCTTCACTAGCTTCTGTTTTGTTTAGTCTGCTGTATTAGGACAGGAATCTGTGACATTCTTGCCACGGTGAGCGGGCGTGGGTGTGGTAGATCTCCCTGCCATCTTCCCCTGAGTCTCCTGCACTGCGGAGATTTCTACTAAGGTGCTCCAGGGTAGGCAGTGTGTGGGAGCAGGGGCCTCACTCCCCGAGGGAGAGCAAGGAGCCCCTGTGTTTAGCAGATCTCTCCTACCTGAGGCCTTGATCTTAGCCTTCTAGGATCAGGGAAACAATTCTGAAACTGACCCAGATTTGAAGGGGGTTGGGAAATCTGGCTCGCATTAGCAAAGCTGGTGGAAGCCTCTGAGTACTGCAGCATGCCCGTGTATGAATGGGGCTTGGCTGGGCCACCAGCCAGAATGGACAGCTCCTCTCCGTGGTGTCCCGCTCCCCCTCACTGAGGCTCATTGTATGAAGCCGTCTGGCCAGAAGTTTGCTCGGGGGACCTGGACTCAGAACACGAGTTCTGCTTCTTACCTCAAACTGCTAATGGCATCAGGGGACAGGAGAGACATTCAGCAATGGCTCAGGGGAGTTTCTCCTGCAAAATATGACTCTAGTAAACATCCCGCCGTGGGGTATGGTGTCCATACACACTGGATTTCTCAGTCGTTGAGCACTGATGAAGGAAGGCCAATGTGAGCTAAGGTGACAGTATGCTTTTGACTGAAGAGAAGGACAGAGCAGAAGGACTGGACATTTTCTCGGTTGTGCTGCTCCAGGCCTCCCACAATGATGCCATGTTGGTGACATGTTGACTGTGGTAACGAGTTGGTGTGCCCAGGAAGCAGAGAAGAAAGCTCTCTGGATATCTTCCACAGGCTCCAGCCATGGCGTTTATGCTGCTGGGAATTTACTGGGTCTTGGCCCGATCTCTCATGTCATGGGACCATCTGGAACAATCAACCTCCGTGCAATCCACATTTAAAACTAAATTATGAAACATGGTCCTTGACATCTTTGATGCTATTTCTGTTGTTATCCTTTAGATGTTCATTGGTGTTAAATGATGCCGCCTGGCAAAACAACTGAATGGCCAGTGCAGGAGTGAATTGACAGGAAAGGGAGGTGGCAAAGGTTTTCTAGAAAAGTGTGCACTGATCTTAGAGGTGAAACCATCTGTGACTGTTTTAGGCACACTTGTCTGCAAGTCACATTAACCGTGACTGCTGCCCTGGTAGAGAACCAGCCCCAGACACGAGCCTCTATCTGTGCACCAGCTTTACAGGACATGGCCTTGACCTGATCTTTCTTCCAGTGCTTCTGGGAGAGGGGAACTGGTCTACGTCCCTCTCTCGTCTGCACCCGTGATTGTCCACAAACGTAAAAATCAGCCATATGGTTGAGGGAGGCTGTTTCAGATCTTTCTGAAGACCTCAGGTTTATTTGAAAATTTCAGCTTCCTTATCCTCCCTTTTGCCAAAACATACACACACACTATAACTAATACGTATGTGTGTGTATATATATATATGTATGTATGTTGTGCTGCCTGATTCATGACTTGTTTAATAGAGTCAATTAGATCTTGAAATTTACATGGTCGGATCTTGTTTTATAAGTGATACAGATAGATGTAGATACATATGTGTATATATATAGATAGATGTATGTATACATACAAAAGTTGATTCATATCTACAAGATTTGAAGTATATATGTGCCTTAGAATTTTGTAAAACAGAAAAAGTTGTAATCTGATTTAAAGTTTATGAAATGAACAAGAAATTAAGGAACAGAGAATTTTAATCTCAGCTCTAGCATTAGCTGTTTGACCCTAACTTTCGTTTCTGCGATCCACTATCCCTCACCTCGTGGCAGGCTGACATCATTCACTAGTGAACTAGCATGATTCTCCTTACTCCACGGCACGTCGCACTGGTTTCCTGTGGCTGCCAAAACAAATTACAGAAACTGTGTGACTTACAACAGCAGAAATGTGCTCTCTCCCAGTTCTGGGGGCCAAAAGGCTGAAATCCCAGTGTTGGCAGGGCGACACTCCCTGATGGCTCTGGGGCAGGTCTTTCCTGCCTCTTCCAGCTTCTGGCGTTACCAGCAGTCTTTGGCATTCCACGCCTTGTAGATGCATTGCTCGACACACGTGGCCACCATTTTCTCCCTGTGTCTTCACATCGTCTCCCTCTGTGCATGTCTGTATCCAATTTTCCCTTTTAATAAGGACATCAGTCATATTGGATCATAACCCACCCCACTGACTTCATTTTAACATGATCACCTCCAAAGACCCTGTCTTCAGATAAGGTCACATTCTGAGGTTCTGGGTTTAGAACTTCAACATAGTTGAAGAGGAAGGGACACAATTCAATCTATAAGATAAATTCTAAACAGAAAGAGGAAAGAAAATGGTTATTTTAAAAGGTATGCCATGCTGTAAGGTATCTGCATGGAAATGATGTTCCAAGTCTGGTTATTCACATTTACAAATTTTACAAATAGAATAATTACATTTTTAACTCCATATTTTTGGAAATGAATTATCAGTTTTCATGTTTATTTATTAAAGTGGGAAAAACTGGTATTTGCTCTTTATAAAAAGAGAAAGGACAATGGGAAAGAAAGGAAATATAACATTTTGTTTGCCATATTTCTCTAAGTGTTCACCGCAGCAGGGCCCCGCCCACGCCGCAACCTCCTGCTCTTGGATCTTTGCCCAGTAAGTCTGATGGTAGGAACATTTATAACGTGCCAGTATTAATTTTATTTCACCACTAATCCTGGCCCAGATGGAGGCCTTCAAATCGCACATCCATGTTTTCAGGTACATTTCTGGCTGGAAACTGAGCTACCGCTATGTTTGAGGTTCATTTCATAACACATGAGTCCCAGTCCCCTTGTGCTGGCTCAGGCCTCTTAAGAAATTCCTGCCACTTCAAGCATAGCTACAAATGTGCCCCCGTGCGATGCTGTACCTCCACATGTCCTTATTTGAGACATGGGCTGTAGCTAGCACTCCATTAAAACCACTTTATTTTAGTGGAACTGTGCATTTCTGAAATGGGGAAATCTATATTCTGTTTACATAGGTGTCTCTTTCTCTTTCTCTCTCTTATGCCTTGTGGATAATGAGTCGGTTAAAAATTAAAATTTTTTCCTTGTTAACAAAAGCCTGTATACAATATTTCCATTGAAAATGTCCATCAGCAGAGTCAACACGCTGGGAGCAGACACCCACTGGGTGTGAAATGCCTCTGGATTCTCACATACGCCACTGCCTGCAAAATCAGAAAAGGGTAAATGAATTACCGAGGCAATACTTTCTATGCCTCTGGACTTTTACACCTTGGTAGTGGCTGAGGTTATAGACAAAAGAAATGGAACAGTGGGGTTGCCACAGAGACACCCAAGTCCCGTCAACACCTCTTGCTCTAATAGTGACAAATGGTACTTATTACATCAGGACTAATTTCATCGGATTCTGCTCAGATAAAGATACTTAACCTTTACTGATAAAATTGTGTTGTTATAATTACTTAGTAAAAGACCTCATTAGATGATAGTATTCTATGTCTATAGGGACACATTTTATTGAAGTTTATTACATGGTATACTGATGGCATATTTAAAAGTTTGCCTTTTCTGCAAGAACTTAACTATTGGAAAGACCACCCAGGGGATTTGGGCTTTGTGGCTGCCTCGTGTGGAAAAAGAAGTGTGGTTTCTGCAAGTTGTTCCTGAAAATCTTGAAAAAATATATGTCTTTGCATTCATCCTTTTAAAATAAGGCTTTCTATCCATGCACATGAGATGAACACAACCAAATATGTTACATACCTTTGGGGCATTTGTAGCATGTGCCCTGTATGGCAAGACCGGAAATAAGGTACATATCAAGTGCCAGCTCCGTCTGATGGGCGGAGGCTGCCCGGCACGCAGAGCTGAGAAGCATTCTGAAGTCCTGTCTGAGCTCACCGGAAAGACGAGTCATAATTGATTGGAATGTCTGCCATGCGCACGAGCTGGACAAGTGCTGTGGACGTGCCCACAGTGCCATCCCTGGTGCCAGTCCGTAGAAAGAGAAAGATGACAATGGCGTGGATGGAATATTTGTTGTGTTTAAAGAACCTTTTCTGTCTCTTCCATGGGCATTACCCACTCAGAGGCTTCCCATTCATGGTTGCTCTTAGGCAAGGTGAGCACAGCCCTGTGCTATTTCTCAAGGTGGCAGAGAGGCAGTTCTGCAGATCTCTTATTAGCAGGGGTCTCTTTCTGCAGGGGACCAGAGAACGTGTTAAGTGTCCTCTCCCATGGAGCTGTGAGTTCGGGTATTGTCACTGGCAGAGTCGTGGAGACAGTTACCTTTAGAATCCACATCCTTTCTGTTGCTCTTCTCCACTTTGGTTCTGCCTTTTCAGGCACTAATGCTGCTCAGGCAGTCATTGGTAACAGTCTAGGTTTATCACTGCTGACACCCAAAGGTGTGACCCTTCGTGGTGAAGAGCAAAGACTAGGGGTGCTAGGAGTAATGCTATGGAACTGGGCCATTGTTCCCAGTACCCCGAAAACCACACAGCCGTGGCAGCCCTTCTGAGACCAGATCTCTTTGAAATCCAACGTTTTCTAACCCAGTGAGACATCTTAAAGGATGCTCCCCTGTATGTCTGTGTCAGAAGCACACGCAGTTCTGCATTAAGGAGCTGCTTTGGCATACCCAGGGCTTGCAGAGAGACCTCACGAGCAAGCTTTGCCCTGCCTTGTCTGAGCTCACTGAAGACTAGTCTGTCCTCGACGAGAGAGGATGGGCAGTACTCCTGGCTTCTCTCCTCTACCTCAACAGTTCTGGAGGCATGTTCAGCTTCTAAGATCAGGTCCAGCCATGGTGAAGCCACCCCGAAGAGGACAACTGAGGGGAATAGTGCTGGTGATGGTCAGTCTACAGGCGGTGGAGCCAGCTATTCTCCACTGCTTGAGGCTGTGAACACATACAACGTCCTCTGTCTTTCTTCAGAGCTGTTGCAATTGTCAGGTTAACATATTACCTTAAAATTTGGTAGAAGGTGACATTTGTAAGACTATGCCTGTGGGTGTAGTGGCTCCCAGGTTCTCTTCTAATTAAACTTCTGTGTCAGTTTGCTGGGGCAGCCCTAACAAAATACCATAAACTGGCTTAAACAGTGAAATATTTGAAACTCTAATCTGGAAGCTGGGAGTCTGAGCTCAAGGCATTGGCAGGGCTGTTTCTTCCTGAGGTCATGAGAGGGCATCTGCCCAGGACTCTTTCCTCTCTGGTGTGCACCGGCCCACTTTGATGGTCCATAGCTTGTAGATGCATCACCCCAGTCTCTGCCTCCACCTTCACCTGGCATCTCCCTGTGTGTGTGTCTACATGTGCTTTACATGAGGACTCCAGTCTTCTTGGATTAGGCCTGCCCTAATGACCTCATCTCGCTGAACTAATTACATCTGCAAAAGACCCTACCTCCAGATAAGGTCACATTGTGAATTCCTGGGGGTTAGGACTGCAACATATGAACTTTGGGGCAATTATTCAACCCCTAAAAACATCTATGGGAAATTCAAACCCTGTGATTTTTTTCCTCTTCTCCCAGCTCTGAAGATTTCTGACCCTCCTGCTCATTTCCTAAAGTTCAACTTCAATCCTTCAGTTTCTTAGGAATTCAGTTGTTTCCATCTGAAATAACAAACACACTAATTTTGGGGGTTTAAAACATTTTTTTTTACTCTTATGGTTAACCTGCTACTTAGGCTGTTGCGAGTAATTTTCCTGACTCTAAAATACATTCTCATTGTAGCGAAGTAGGAGCATTTGTAAAGGACAAGGTAAACACAATCACAGACCCCCAATCGCAAATCCTGAGACACAGTCAAGTGCATATGCATGTTGACCTGTTTCTTTTTAGTCTTTCATATACATAGATTTATTTTAAAGTGAGAATTGGGGGTGTACATACAATTTCTTACCCAGTTTATTTAACCAATTGTTATTTTGTGATTATTTCATCAAATTATTTAATATTCTTGAATATTATGCCCTATATTTTCATTGAGCTATAAGTCATTACAATTGGTCACCTGTTATTTTGTTTTGTGTGTACTGTTTCTGTTGCATTCTATTTCATTCCCTTTATGTGCCCTTGTTTTCTTAATTTTCTATATTACTTTGTTTTCATAATCATTTTTCCTCTAGAGATTTGAAAGGCATGCATTCAGTTTTGTTTTAATGATTACTCTTAAATTTTATATAGATATATGCAAACATGTTTTTCCAGTTGTAAGTGCCAAGAATAAAAAAAGTACTTAAATGTTTTTTGAGTGTGAGGTGAGTAATTCATCATGCTTTTAACAGGGTCATTCTCTTCTTCCCAGTGCCTTGTTTCCATAGCAACAATTCTGGGGCTTCACTCGACGATGATGATTGTGATGATGATGACAGAACTGATTAATCATTTTAGTGTTTTATGAGCATGTCAGTAACACATTTTCACTGAAATACAGTTGATATAAAATAGTACATTTGTTTCAGGTGTACAACATAGTTATTACATTGCTAAGTTATTTACAATAAGCAAGATAAGAAGCAACTTAAGTATCTGAAAGATGAGTGGATAAAAAAGATGTGGTACATATATTTTGACCTAATTTATATTTAAGTGAGTTTATTGTAAGTCCTGCAATATATTATTGAGTGCTTTATTTCATGTTTTCATAAGCTGGAATATGGTAGTCTTTTTATCTAGGAAAAGTATGTGGATGGTGTAGCTGATGAGATCTTGTGTGTGGGGGGAAAGACATTATGGCTGGGTATAGAAGTTTGTTCCGAGAGCTGTACATTTGCTCCATTTAAAGATAACCTGTTTTATTAGCCTTTATAATTGGAAGATTTTCTTTACTATTATATTTTGAAATGGCTTCAGTATATGTTTAAGAATTCTTAAAATTACATGATAGTTCATGAGCTCTTTCAACCTGAAAGCATAGGATTCTGTGAGCTCCTAGATACTTTTTTTTAAAACCATTCTCTTTGATTATTTCCCTTTTTTAAAATTCACAATGAAATTTATGGCCAGTGTAAGTTAGACATTGATGCCCAGTTATTAGTTTTTTAATTATATCAATGTTTTCATTTTTTACTCAGAATTGTCAAACTGAAATTTTACAATTTCCTTTTTATCTCACTCATTCAATTTTATGCAATATTTAATTTTCTATTTATAGTTTTATTCAGTAATCATCTCCATCCAATCAATTTGTCCTTATCTAAGTTTGTCCCGTCATTTTAACAGGTTGTTATAGTGTCATTTCATATGTGCAATGCCTTCTATATTTTTATGTTAGTATAACTAATTAGATATTTAAAAAAAACCATCTACTACTTGTACTGTTTGCCAAAATATTCATACTTTGGCCTCCAGTTTTGCGATTCTTGAGCATAAGAGACTCATCTTAATTGAAAATAAATCTCGTATTCTTGTGGCCATAATCATACTTCATCTTCTCTATTCTTAGCTGTAAAACTGTAAGAATTGGATTCACAGATATTGTAGTTTATTTGAATATCTTTATCTTTAATTTGAGCTTCAGGCAAAACTGACTGGTTGATTAAAACCTTAATTCTTTTTTATGCAGGGTATTTTGCTTAGGTAGCATGTGAAAGTTTAGAGTAATTCCATTGAATCCTTTTTCTCTGGAAGTTACTTTCATATCTTCCAAACTGGACAGTTTGTCAGACTTTGAGGTGGATAATGTTGAAATCTTCCCCAAACAGTTGATTCTCTGGTCTCCTTTGGCCTCTTCATGTTCATGGAAAACATTTTTTTCACTCTCTTCTAAAACCCTACATTGTATCAGTGGTTACTCCCAAGAAAGTTCTCTCATCTTTCATTGAGAAACCTTTTGTATAGAAGAAAGAGCACATATATTCAAGCAAAAGATCTGGATTTGTGTTTTCATGGGTCACTGATTCACTGAGTAATTGTAGGCAAGAGAATTAATCATGGGAAGCTAACTTTTGTCTTGCATACATGGGGATCATATGAGAGGGAAGACATTTTTCTTAAGAATAAGATTTTGACAAAGTTTGTTATTTTTTATTATTGTGACCATCCATGTCCATTACGTAGGGTGACTTAATTGTCTGACAGGGATATTTCTTTAATAGGCTTTCTATTCTTGTGACTAACATTTGTTAAGTATACTGATTATTATTTACTGAGTTAAACTGAAGTAAATATGCTTTCTATGACTGGAACCACCTAGAAATATCATGAACTATCGAGAAATATCTGACTGGCTATTGAAGCTAAATTTCTGTAACAGTAAGATAAAATCTAAGTTATTTACTCTGATATGAACATATATGAACATATATATGGCCCTATATATCTTTTTCTTTTTCTTGTCTTTGTCAAGTGTCAAATGCAATATTGTATTGGGCACAATAATAACTTTTCATGTTTCTGAAATTAATTCTAGTGTTTTCTTCTATACTCAGAAATTCATTATTTCTTTGAAAAATCTTTAGATTATTTATAAATCACTTCTTTCTTCTGTCTTCTGTCTTAAAAATGGTTTTTGATCAGAAGGTACAAAATCTACATGTAACATATATTGGCAATACAAAAATAAAAGTAAACATAAAGCAAATGTAGATATCCACTCAATTCTTATAACTTTACAATGCTATCTGGTGAGTAATTTTTTTCTTTTTTTCTTTTTTCCATTTTGATATAATTAATATACAATCACATGAGCAACACTGTGGTTACTAGATTCCCCCCATTATCAAGTTCCCACCACATACCCCATTACAGTCACTGTCCATCAGTATAGTAAGATGCTATAGAGTCACTACTTGTCTTCTCTGTGCTATACTGCCTTCCCCGTGCCCTCCTCCATGTTATGTGTGCTAATCGTAATGCCCCTTATTACCCTTATCCCTCCCTTCCCACTCACCCTCCCCAGTCACTTTCCCTTCAGCAACTGTTAGTCCATTCTTGGGTTCGGTGAGTCTGCTGCTGTTTTGTTCCTGCAGTTTTTGCTTTGTTCTTATGTTACACAGATGAGAGAAATCATTTGGTGCTTGTCTTTCTCTGCCTGGCTTATTTCACTGTGTGATACCCTCTAGCTCCATTCATGTTGTTGCAAATGGTAGGATTTGTTTCTTTCTTATGGCTGAATAGTATTCCATTGTGTATATATACCACATCTTCTTTATCCATTCATCTACTGATGGACACTTAGGTTGCTTCCATATCTTGGCTATTCTAAATAGTGCTGCAATAAACATAGGGATGCCTATGTCTTTTTGAAACTGGGATCCTGCATTCTTAGGGTAAATTCCTAGGAGTGGAATTCCTGGGTCAAATTGTATTTCTATTTTTAGTTTTTGAAGAAACTCCATATTGCTTTCCACAATGGTTGAATTAGTTTACATTCCCACCAGCAGTGAAGGAGGGTTCCTCTTTCTCCACATCCTCACCAGTATTTGTTATTCAGAGACTTTTCTATGTTGGCCCATCCTAACTGGTGTGAGGTGATATCTCACTGTGGTTTTAATTTGCATTTCCCTGATAATTAACGATGTGGAGCATCTATTCATTTGCCTGTTGGCCATCTGAATTTCTTCTTTGGAGAAGTGTCTGTTCCTATCCTCTGCCCATTTTTTAATAGGGTTATTCGCTTTTTGGGTGTTGAGGCATTTTAGTTCTTTATATATTTTGGATGTTAACCCCTTATCAGATATGTCACTTAGGAATATATTCTCCCATACTGTAGGATGCCTTTTTGTTCTGCTGATGGTGTCCTTTGCTGTACAGAAGCTTTTTAGCATGATGTAGTCCCTTTTGTTCATTTCTATTTCTTCTAGGTTATCCAGTTTGTTAGCATATAATTTTTCATAGTATTGTCTAATAATTCTTTGTATTTTTGTGGTGTCCGTAGTGATTTTTCCTTTCTCATTTCTGATTCTGTTTATGTGTGTAGACTCTCTTTCTTTCTTGTTAAATCTGGCTAGGGGTTTATCTATTTTGTTTATTTTCTCAAAGAACCAGCTCCTGCTGTCATTGATTCTTTCTATTGTTTTATTCTTCTCGATTTTATTTATTTATGCTCTAATCTTTATTATATCCCTCCTTCTACTGACTTTGGGCCTCATTTGTTCTTCTTTTTCTAGTTTTGTTAATTGTGAGTTTAGACTGTTCTTTTGGGATTGTTCTTCTTTCCTGAGGTAGGCCTGTATTGTAATATATTTCCCTCTTAGCATGGCCTTCGCTGCATCCCACAGATTTTGTGGTGTTGAATTACTGTTGTCATTTGTCTCCACATATTACTTGATCCCTGTTTTTATTTGGTCATTGATCCATTGATTATTTAGGAGGATGTTATAAGCCTCCATGTGTTTGTGGGCTTTTTCATTTTCTTTGTGTCTTTATTTCTAGTTTCATACCTCTGTGATCTGAGAAGCTGGTTGGTACAATTTCAATCTTTTTTAATTTTCTGAGGCTCTTTTTGTGGCCTAGTATGTGATCTATTCTTGAAAATGTTCCATGTGCACTTGAGAAGAATGTGTATCCTGTTGCTCTTCGATGGAGTGTTCTGTAGATGTCTGTTAGGTCCATCTGTTCTAGTGTGTTGTTCAGTGCCTCTGTGTCTTTACTTATTTTCTGTCTGGTTGATCTGTCCTTTGGAGTGAGTGGTGTGTTGAAGTCTCATAAAATGAATGCACTGCATTCTATTTCCCCCTTTAATTCTGTTAGTATTTGTTTTACATATGTAGGTGATCCTGTGTTGGGTGCATAGATATTTATAATGGTTATATCCTCTTGTTGGACTGACCCCTTCATCATTATGTAATGTCCTTCTTTGTCTCTTGTTACTTTCTTTGTTTTGAAGTCCATTTTGTCTGATACTTAGTGAGTAATTTTAGGAAATTTCCTACTCCATTAGGAATGGCCATATAGGAAATATGGACACCTTTTCAGATGACAGGATATTAGATTGAAAAATTCTAAAGGAGGAGTTAGCATTTCAGAGTCCTTTGATTTGTATATAAAATACTATCTAGCTATATGAGAAGTTTATGAATTTTTAAGTTAAACAGCATTTTTCCCCACAAAATATTCATTAAATAATGATATTTTAAGTATTATGTATATTGCCTTTCTAAAAACCCTGAAATTATTCTGAAGGCATCTTGTTCTATAATCCATCCACTAGAGAGGACTGTAATAGTAAACTTAGACACCATCCATCATGAAATATTACTGTAATTTTTAAGATAGTAGCTTTATTATTTTCTTTTGATTTACTAATTCAAGCAGTTCATTTGACCTTAATATCAATCTTCATAATTCTCTCTGCAAATAGTTGAATGTGATTTACCCCCATGAGAGAACCTGAAAAAACTATTATTTTTCATTTTTATTCTACTTTGTCTGGAAGTAGAAAGAATATGTTTCAGTCCTATTTCCATACTAATTGCTCGCTTATTTTGGTGAAACAACCACATTTATGTACGAAATGATCAGAGGAATGTCTATTTTGTTTATGAGCTATAAATTCAACAAGCATCTCTAAATACCAAGAACCTACCAGGCTCAGGATACTATTAGGATTTCCCTACAAACATCTGCAAGGCTTTCTCCTTATTAGTTGATAAAGCATGTGCAGACAAATGAAGACATAACCTCAGGCTAAATGTAGTGGGTCAAGAAATTGGCACAGAGGAGGGAGACAAGGGAATGGAGATAGGAAAGAAGCCAGGTCAGAGAGGGGTGGTCAGGAAGATACCACAGAAGAAGGAGGGATGTGGGAGGGAAACCAGCTTTGAAGGATGGGTAGGAATCAAAAAGTTAAATCAGAGATTCACCATCCAGAATAAAGAACAATCCCAGAGTCCAGCCAAGACAGACCTTTTCAGGTTATGTGTGAAATGCAGTGTGCAAGTTGTCTTGTTTGTTAGAAGAATATGTTGGCATGCCCAGAAAGATTGACAGGGCCTGGATTGTGAATGGCTTCTCATGACAGCTTTAGGAGTTTGAGTACAATCTTTTATGTCAGAAGGTCTCAACTTTTTCACATAAAATAAAATGTGAGCTATTAAGCATACATGTGTCATTATTAAAAGTGTATAGTATTATTTCACCCAAATATATGTACAATTTTTATTTGTTGATTATACCTCAATAAAGCTGGGGGGAAAGTAGATAGTATTACAAGGATGCATAAATGGTTGTGCCCTCATAGGGGTGGATGGGCTGTTCATAGGAATTGTGGTAAGGTTGCAGGCAGTATAGAAAAGAAGTGGCCTAGGGAGTGTGAGAAGGCCTCCCAGGTGGGTTTCACCTGCCCCTAGGGGACATCTGTGAAGAAGCATCCCCTTGGTCCCTCTTGATGATGACCTTGTCACTACAGGGAAGTGGGCTGTTACACAGATAGAAGCTCATTTCTTCTTCTGGGCCCTGGGCCTGTCCAGACCTGGGACAGCTCCCTTGTCCTTCCAGGACTCTGGACCTTGGTTATGATATTCCCCACACAGCCTCCTAATCAACACGCCCTACTATACTGTGCTTCTTACAAACAGCTGGGCTGTCTCCCCAGGGTCTTGCATACTACTATCCAGTCCTGGGCAGTTCTTGTGTTTCTCCACTATTTATCCATTTCCTTTTCAAATAGGTCTAGAAGTTAGTATATTACTGCCAATTGCAGTATGAACTGTTTACAAATGGTGCTACCTCCTCCTGGGGAGTTCTGTGAATGAGACCGTTGGAAGACAGTACCCTTTCATAGTCAGGGATGTTGCACTGCTATTTTGTACTAGAATGTGAATCAGTTCAGTTCCATCTATCTGTCTTCTGTCTTCTAATAACTATTATAAAATCATGACTCCCATATTCAATTATGATTACAAAACCTTTGGTTGAACATAATCAATCTCTTTTATATACTCTTGAATGTAAATATTAATAAGTAAGTTTTTTTTGAGAGCCTAACATGTACAAAACATATACAAATCAAATTCTAGGTGTTTTCTGTTTCCCTGGAGTAGTCTCTTTCTTTGGCTTCCACTAATCACACCTTGTGTCTGTAGAATTGATCTCAGAAAAAGTTTCAGGTATACATGTCACAAATGTTGCAATATGTAATTGTGCATATATTTTATTGAGATTGAGAAAATTTTCCCTCAGTTGCTCATGAATATTCATATGCTGAATAACACTGAAACTATTCAATATCTCCTCCTTTCTTTCTACTATGTCTTGACAAATCTCTTTAGCTTTTAGGCCTGGTGATTTACCTCTTGCTTTGGCAGAACACTTCATAGCCTTAGGCAGGTTCTTGTTGGCAGGAGAGTAACTTGCTCAAAATCTTTGCACTTTGATTATAATAATCTCTGATTTTTAAGACATGCTTAAATTGCTAACTGGATCAGTGTATTTCAAACTGAAGGATGCAACCCATTGTTGTGTTATAAAACAAATTTAATGTTTTAGGACAAGCATTAAAGGAAAAGATATAGGAGACAAAGGGATGGACTAGAAATCTCAGAGTGCATCTCATGTAGAGAGAGTAAAATATTTATGAACATTCTGCATTCCTTCAAGTAAAAAAGAGAGGTTCATTGTCTCACTTGCTCACCAGCACATTTTAATATTTAGCTCTTCTATGTAGTGGTACCTAATTGTGATTTTTTTTGTATTTCCCTACTAAAGCACTTTTTCATATATGTTCATTGGCCATTCATATATCATCTTTGATGAAGTGTCTGTTTAAATATTTTGGATATTTGTAATTAGGATATTTGTCTTCTTACTACTTAATTCTAAGAATTACTCATATATTCTAGATACAAGTCCTTTATCAGAGAGATACTTTGTAAATGTTTTCTTTTGATCTGCAATCGGATTTTTCATTTTTTGATAGATTTTGGAACAGCAAAGGTATTTAATTATAATATAATTTGTTTTATCAATTTTTTTCTCGTGAAATTTATTTTGTTTTTGACAAAACTACTTTGCCTAGCCCAAGGTACTCCAACTGTCTTCAGTGTTTTCTTCTAGAAGTGGAGATAGTTTCAGCTCTTCCATTTTGGTCTGTGATCCACTTCAAGTTAAATTCTGTGTATGGTTTGAAGTAATAACTGAAGTCCATTTTTGACATATGAAAATATAAGTTATTTTGCATATGGATGGCTACATCTTATAGCACTATTTTCTGAAAAAAAAGTTTTCTTTCCCCATTGAATTACGTAGGCACATCAGGCAATTTACACTACATGTCAGTTTTCTGTGCTCATTTCAGTTCCATTGACATAATGTTTATTTGTATTCCAAAAATATATTGTCTCAACTGCATAACTGTATACTTAGTCTGAAACTAGGTAGTCTAAGGCCTTCAACTTTGTTCTTGTTAAAAGTGTTTTAGCTTTATTCTCTGTCTTTTGTATTTCCTTACAAATTTTAGGATCAACTTGTTAGTAGTCTGGGTTTATAGTTGGTTTTGTGTTAAACCTAAGGATAAATTAAGGAAGAACTGACACCTTAACAATATTGGTTCTTCTAACCCATGGTCATGATTTATCCTTCCATTTATTTAAGTCTGCTTTCATGTCTCTCATCAATATTTTATATATTTTAGTGTATAGACCTTGTGTATTTAAAAGATTTTACATAGGTATGTAATATTATTTATCCAAATGGTCTTGTTTTTAAATTTTAACCACTGACTGTTTCTTGCTAGTATATAAAAACTTTTTTATTATTTTTTTGGTATAAACTCAATTAAGCTCACTTTTTAGTTTTGGTATTTTATCTGGTAACTTACTTAAGATTTTTTTATGTAGACAACCAAATCACCTAGGAATATAGTTATACTTCTTGCTTTCCAATCTGCATACATTTTTTTTGTCTTGTCATATTGTACTGGCTAGGCCCTCTGCGATGATGTTGAATACAAGTGCTGAGGGCAGACATTCTTGTCTTGTTCTTGATCTTAGGGAAAAGGTACTAAGTCTTTTTTTTTTTTTGCATTTATTGAGATGATCATATGTCTTCTCTTTAGACTGTGTTATTTGGAGTTTTCTAAGAAGCTGAGAAAACAGAAGAGATATGCAAAAAGTGTATTGGGGAAATACCTATTAAGAATAAAAAGCATCAGGAGTAGGAGTAGGTAGAGAGACCTTTCAGACCACAATGCAAATCTGACACTTGTAAAAAGATAGAGGGAAGGAGTATAAAGAGCCTCAGACTGCAGTGCATTTCTGAAAATTCTCAGCCAAGCTAGTGAGGGACTCTAGATCAAGCATTGCCTATTAGAAGTGTCCTACATCTGGAAGAAATGACCCATTTTAGTACCACCTGTACACAATCATTTTCTGGGAGCAGCCTGAGCACAGTGTGGTTCCTGCAATAATGCTAGTATGTCCAAAGTCATGTCAGGTGATGGCAGTCAGCCAAACCCATCACTCACAGCAGAGATTCTCTTGATGGAAGATCTAGCTGACACACACCTCATCTCTAATGCTGACAGACTGAAAGTCTAGCAAATTATACTGCTTGATTTTCAGATGTTAAACCAATTTTCCAGAGCAAAATAAATCTCACTTGGCTATGGTGTATTATTCTCTTTCTGTGTCATTGGATTCAACTTGCTAACATTGTGTTGAGGATTCTTTTGCCTTTGGTTTTGGAATAAGGTTAATATTGGACCCATAAAATGAGTTAGAAAGTGTTTTCTACCCTTCTATTTACTGGAAGACGTGACATAGAATTGTGTTATTTCTTTTTTTCAATGCTTGATAGAATTCACTGGCTAAACCGTCTTTGCCTGAGCATATTTGTGAAAGGTTTTTAACGATAAGATCAAGTACTTTAATAGTTATGGGACTATTCAGGTAATCTATTTCATATTGGGTGAATGTTGGTAGTTAGTGGGGTTTTTTGACCCATTTCATCTAAGTTGTTGAATCTATGTTCACAATGTCGTCCACATTGCTCCTTTATTATCCTTTTACTATTGAGGAGGTCTCAGTTATATCCCTCATTTCATTGTTGATATTGATAATTTATGCCTCCTCTCATATTCACTTTAAGATAAAAGTTTATTAATTTTGTTTGCTATCAGTTGTATATCAATGGTTTTGGCTAGGCTAATTTTCTGATGAGTAATGTTTATGTTTTCTTCAAAAAATCTTATTGCTTTCAATCTTTCTGTGACTTTAAAGTCCATTTTTTTTCATACAGCATAGAGTTGGGTCTTATTTTTTTTATGTAGTCCATTAATATCTGCCTTTTAATTGAAATACTAGGCCATCTATATGTAATAATGTGATTATTGCCAGTGTTGGCTTGAAATGCCACTGTTTGTTTTCATTTGCCACATTTATTCTTCGTTCTATTTTTTTTCTTGCCTTCTTTTGGATTAGGTGTATATTTTATCAATTGTATAAAATTTCACTTAATCTTTACTCTTGGCTTATTAGTTTTGTTTTGTCATTTTATTTTTGTTGTTTGTTTACTTGTTTTTAGTGTTTTCTCTATGGTTTAAATATACCCATTAAACACATCAGTCTCTGTCTTCAAGTAATGTTACCTTGTCGTGTATATTGTAAGAATCTTATAACAGTATATTTTCATTTTTCCCTTTCTGGGCTTTTTTATTATTGTTGTTATGCATTTTATTTCTATGTAAGGTATAAACTCCACAATATATTTTTATTGCTTCTATTTTTAAATGATCAATTAATCTTTTAAAGAAATTTTAGAGCTGAGGGGAAAAGAAGGTTATATTTAACTACATATTTCCCATCTCTGCTGCATTTCACTCACTTATATACATTGAAGTTTTCATACAATGTCCTTGTCCTTCTGGAAGAAAGACCTCCGTGAACAGTTTTCATTGTGTAGGCCTGCTGACAATGAATTCTCTCGACTGTCATTAATCGTAATAAATCTTTATTTCATATTATTTTTTGACATTTTTTTTACTTGGTAGAGAACTCTATATTGATCCTGTTCCTTTCAGAACTTTGTAGCTATCACTCCATCTCTGGCTTACATGATAGTCTGCTGTCATTTATATATTCATCTGTATGTCATGTCAACTCTGGTTTTTTAAGATATTTTTTTTATCACTAGGTTTCAGCAATTTGATAATGATGTGTCTTCATGTTGTTTTCTTCACACATCCTTGGCTGAAGGCTCACTGCATTTCATGGATTTGTGGCTTTATAGTTTCATGAAATGTCTAATTATTGGTCTCCATAGTTCCTTCAAATATTTTTTTCATCCCATCTCTGTCTTTCCTGTCCTTCTAGTTGCACATATTCTATGCAGCTTGATATGGTCTCAGAAGCCATTGATGCTTTATTCACTTTTTTTCAGGCCTTTTTCTATTTGTATTCCATTTTTGGATAGTCTCTACTGCTACATTTTCAAGTTCATTGATGGTTTCTTCTGCATTGTCCAGGGTGTTACAAATCCCATACAGTGATATTTTCCATATCAGATATGGTATTTCTCATTTTAAAGTTTCACTTGAGTCTAAATTATATATTCCATTTATGTCCCCATCCTTTTGTCTACCTTTTGGAACAAAAACATATTTATAATTGTTTAATTTCTTCATCTGTGAAACCATCATGTGTGTCATTTCTTGGAGAGTTAATAATCCTGCTTTTGCCATGTTTGGTATTTCTTTTAATTGGATGCCAGACATTTTGAATTTTATGTTGTTGGGTGCTGGAGTTTTTTGTTTTCCTTAAGTATTATTGGATTTTTTTCCAGGATGCAATCGAGTTATTTAGCATCACTATGCTCCTATTAAACATTGTCAGCATAATTCCTGTCTAGAGCTGATTTAGGCCCTTACTAAGGCAATACAAGTACACATCTGTGCTTTCTACTTGATTCCCTGTGTATGCAGATATCATATCACTCTGGATGGTGGGGACACAGGCTGTTCTGCGTGAGCTCCAGTGATTGTTCTGCATGCTCCATTCTGATGTTTCTTTCCCCAGACTCAGTTAATTGTCTCACATGCATACACAAAAAAACCTAGATTTTGGGGGCCCCTCTACAGAACTGAGGATCCCTTTCTCACCTGTTTTGTGTTGGTTGCAGCTTATTGATAGTGATATTATCAGAAAGAAGTGCCTGGGAGCACGCACCTGGGCCCTACTACTTGCACCAAGTCCCCACACACCTTTCCCCAACGTTGAGACTGGACCAGCCCTTATGGTTCTTACTGTGATTGCAAAACGCACCTCAGCTATGACCATCAGGGAACTCCTAAAAACCTAGGTTTATTACCAGTAATCCTGGAGGGTACAGGCATGCCTAGGGCCATACAGCAAGGTCACGGGTACAGAGAGATAAAGGGGGGTGCGGAAGGGGAGACAGAGAGAGAAAGACAAAGAAAAAACAAGTAAGCAGACCTAGAATTCAGCCTTTATTGGGTTGGGTGGAGGGTGGAGTGCATAGCGCTTTACAGGTTACATCAAACTAAAAAGCTTCTGCACAGCAAAGGAGGCCCTCAACAAAATGAAAAGGCAAGTTACTGTATGGAAGAATATATTCACAAAGGATATATCCAATGAAGGGCTAATATACAAAATATATGAAGAACTCGTACAACTCAACACCACAAAAACAAATAATCTGATTAAAAAATGGGCAGAGGACCTGAATAGATATTTTTCCAAAGAAGACGTACAGATGCCAACAGGCACATGAAAAGATGCTCCACGTCACTAATCATCAGGGAAATGCAAATCAAAACCATAGTAAGATGTCACCTCACACCATTCAGAATGGCTACTACCTGAAGACCAGAAATAACAAGTGTTGGTGAGGATGTGGAGAAAAGGGAACCCTCTACACTGTTGGTGGGAATGTAAATTGGTGCAGCCACTGTAGAAAGCAGTATGGAGGTTTCTAAAAAAATCTAAAAATAGAAATACCACACAACCCAGCAATTCGGCTTGCGGGAATTTACCCAAAGAAAACGAGCTTATTAATTTGAAAACATATATTCACTCCTGTGTTTATTTCAGCATTATTTACAATAGCCAAGATAAGGAAGCAACCCAACTGACAGATGAATGGATAAAGAAGAGGTGGTACACACACATGATAGAATCTTATTAAGCCATACAAAAACAAAAATGAAATATTGCCATTTGCACAAACATGGATGGACCTAGAAGGTATTATGGTAATGGAAATAAGTCGGGCAGAGGAAGACCAATGCCACATGATTTCACTTAAATGTGGAACCTAAAAAACAAAGCAAGCAAACAAAAGAGAAATAGACCCATAAATACTGACAACAGACTGTTGGTGACCATAGGGGCGGGGGTGAGAGGATGGGCAAAATAGGTTAAGGGGGTAAGGAAGTACAAACTTCAAATTATAAAATAAATTGGTCACAGAAAGGAAGTACAGCCTAGAGAATATAACCACTAATAGTGTAATATCTTGATATGGTAACGGGAGTAACTACACTTACCATGGTGAGCATTTAGTAGTGAATATAATTATTGAGTCACTACATTGTGCATCTGAAACCAACATAACATTGTGTATCAACTGTATTCCAATAAAAATGTAAAAACACATAAAAACAGAAATTAAAGTATAAGAAGGGAAAAATAAGGTCCCTGGAGGAGTCAGCTGTCCAGGGCTTTCTTAAAGGGGACCTTCCTGGGTGGGGCGGCCTGGCTGTTTGTCTAGCTGTAGAGCGGGCAGTATGTTTCTCTGAGATGGAAGCCTCGGCTGTCCAAAGCATCTGTCAGGCCCTTAGGCTACAGACAACAACAGCAAACTGCCAGGCCCTGATGTCCCTGAGCAGGCTACGCTGGTATTTTGCCCTGTAAAGTCAAGCACCCTGGGACTGTGGCTGAGCTGATGTGCTTGCTCTCCACTCAGGAGAGACCGGCGGGTGGCGTGGGTTCTCCTTCCCCGCCTTGCGGTGGGGCCCTGCCTGCAGGCAGTGGGCTGGGAAGTCACAGGTCACCTCGCTTGTTTTCTTTCTCTCGGGGCTCCCTGTGCTGTTCCGCCAGGTTTCCCGTTCTGTGAGCCGCTGTTTCATGGATCTGGTCCATGTCTCAAGTCATTTAAGATGAGAAAGTAAGTAAAGACCTTGTCACTCTATCGTGGCTGAATGTGGACATGATCGTTATATAATTGAATGTTTAAAAATCCAAATAACTTTCTAATGAAACTTTTTAATGCGAAAGCTCTCAATATCCAAGAACTAAAAATATCACAGTATTTGCTGCAGAATTTTTGTAGGAGGAATGGACATTTGGAAGTAATATTTAAATTCACACGAAAGTGTTTAAATTAGTCTTTTATGGTCACTGTGCTTTTCCCTCCATAGGCATTAATATTAGGCCATAACACTGTTATTCAAAGAAGTAGTGATTTCTCTGTGAAGAAAATAACCACAAATCACCTAAACACCTACACAGGTCAGAGAGCAATGTTTAAATCCCATTTATAACTCACGAAAATGAACTATTTCAAACTGCTCCCTGACACAGCACAAATGCCTCATCCGTCAAAGCCACTTCAGCCTGAGAACTCTAGTCCTGTCATTTAACATCGTGACTGACGTCACTGGGCGTGCAGCGGGCGGTGTGGCACGCACGAGAGGGCACCTCGACCAGCCATCACTCTGGATGGGCTATGGGCGGGGGTCGAGCACAAATCCTCCCGTGTGAAAAGAGGCTCAGGGAGGGAAAAGGCAGGGCAAAGCTGACAAGCAATACGAGGCCTACTAAACATCTATTCTCATAAATGTTTTAATTGGGTCTTCGGATAAAAGAAACCCTCCAGCAAGAACTCATACCAGTTTAAGACTATTGCATGTCTGGTGTTAATGTCAGAGCTAAAAGATACTCAGTTTCCAGGTTGTCAGTGTCCGTCATTAAATGTGTCCCCAAACCTGAATGTGATGCCCAGCAGTGACCTTCTATTATTATTCTCTCTGAGCCCAGAGATTTTTCCAACAAATATCTCAAAACTAGCATTTTCCTCTATATTATTTATAAATAGTTTTCAATTCCAGAAGCCTCATAGTTCCCACTGCATTAATTGTTTTTAATTCTGACTCCAAGCCATCTTACTAAGTTACTTTCAACTCCAGCTTGTCTTTCAAGGTGCTGTCCACCAAGCCCATTGCAGACATTCTGACTCGACAGCCGTTCTTTCTTTCGCACCTTCCACATCGCTGATGAAAATCGTCAGTGCCAGCCTGGAGTCTAGGCTTGGTGCCCCCTATCATTTCTCTTTTTCAATATATGCCTTATTAACATTTCTTTATTTTTTTCCTTATTTATTCTCATCTTGGGCAGTCCCATGGCCCAGAGCTCAAATTGCTCTCTGTGTCCTTTAGGATCAGGACAATAGCTTACGTTCTGCAAACATGCAGAGCATCTTTTGCTGTTTTGTTTGTTCACAACTCGGTGGGCACACAAGCCCTCCAAGTAGCCAGGCAGCCTTATAAAGAACTGGGTTACTTTAAGGCAGTTCTTGGAAGATGGTATTGTGCCAGCTCGGGGTTTGTTGCAATCTGCTCGGTGCACAGAAGTTTGTGTCAGCCCTTAATGGATGCTTAACCAACCACCCTCAACTTAGTGCCTGAGATAAATGCTACTTTGTAGCTCATGACTCTTTGGCACAGGAAAGTGAGCAGGGCACAGGGAGGGAGGGTTGCTGGTCTCTGTGCCTCCTGGTGTCTGGACTTGGGCTCAAGTATCAAAGGCAGCCTTCCCACCTGTCCGGAGCCCAGCTCAGATAGCTCAGTGGCTAGGATCATGGGGTTTGGGCCTCGCTTCTCCTTCACTGGACCTTGTCTTTGTATGGAGCATCTTGTCCCCCAGAGGGCCCCCTTCCATGGGCTTCATTCCACCAGGGTAGCTTAAATTCCTTCACGTGACTACCAGATTCCACGAACCAGAGTGAAATCTTTAAGACCTCTAAAAGGATGGCCTTGGAACTCCCCTGATTCCACCTGCGTGGCATTCTTTTGGTCAAGCAAGTCACAAGACCACCCCAGATTCAAGTGATGAGGGGCATAGATTCCACCCCTTGAATCTGGGACTCAAAGCAGAGTCACATCACAAAAGTGAGTCTTGACACAGAGGACCATTTATTTATTTATTATTATTTACTGGGGACTATTTTTAACATGTATCACTAAGGCTTATCCCAAAACTGTGCCAATGATTATAATCGTAGGTCATGATAAATAGTGCACCTTCTAAATTTAAATATAACTTTTATACACATACTATCTTAGGATACGATGACAAGAAGGCCCCTCTGATCCCACTTAGAGGGGCACAGAGCCCTTGTTATATTTTCCCAGCAACCCCTGTGCTTGGGGACCTCAGAACATCCATCTCACTTAGTAGGAAAATTGTCTTTTCACTTGACTGATTCCTCCCCTAGACTCTCAGTTCCCAGGAGCCTTGGGCTGTGTTCCATTCTCCTTTGTATCTCCTACACTTGGCACAACTCCTATTATATAGGAACTATCTGTTCACTGAATGAAAATAAATCTACTTATGAGTATCTTGTATAAAACCGAAGTAAAGTCCTTACTGTTCCCAGATGAAAGTATTACACAACTCCTAGATCTTGGATCTTCCCTGCCTTTTAATGTAACATATGAATGAAAAATAATGTTTCCAGAGCAGCTAAGATCTTGTTCTGTTTCCTCCATATCACCCAGAGGGCCGCTTGTCTCCCATGACTCAGAATGTTTCTCCTCTTGATCTAAGTGACAGGGCTGAAGCAGAGCTCCACTCAGTGATTCTCTCCTGCCACATAAAACAGCTGTGCTCACGTGCTCTGAGGGTGCTGGCAGACCTCATGAATATCAGTCTTTCTAGAAAAGAGGACCCATTCATCGGATCAAAATGGAAATGAACATAAAACAATGTCAGGAGCACAAATTGAAGAGTCCTTCCTAGATAGTGACAACATGAGAAGCTCCAATCCAGGAGAGACCACACCTTTCTCTGCCCATCCTTCCATTCCCAGCTGTTGGCATAGAACCTGGTAGATGAGAGACCCTATTTCTTGAATGGAGTTTAAGCAATGGTAGAACTTTCTAAAGAGGATGTCTAAAAGTTGAATTCTTCCCCATGTTTATTTGTTTCAATAGATTTCTAGACACACAGCAGGTGCTTGGGAAATATGTGACATTGGAAAGGGCTCTGCTAGATTGAAGAAGCACCTTGTTTCCAAGGAAACACTCAGCCTTGCACTCAGCCTTTGGTCTCCAGTCCTCCAGAGGCCACGTGAGCACACAATTCTCTCTAACTAATCCAGAGATGGAGTCTTAAGAGCTCATTTGCACAATTTTACCCAGTGGCACAAACTTCCTCTAAAATCTTCGATTTAACAGATCTCCAACCTTTTCTTTGTTCACAGAATCTGAAAGATGATGTAAATTTGGTGTCTAAATCCTTTCCCTTTTGCTATTCATGTGCATTTCCAGAACATTTTGCAAATGTAAAGCGTTTCACAGAAGCATTTTGTTTATGCCACAGCAACCCCTTTGAAATTAACCCTCAGTGAGATAGTTCAAGTAATGTGCTGGGAACTTGTGTTCACAGAAGACGAGCAAGATGTAAGACCAAGGTCTGAGCTGAGAGGGAGTCACCGTGAGATGCTGCAGTTAATCTCAGAGCTCTTCTACTAATGTCTGTAAGGGACTATGGACTGACTGTTTGCGTTTCCCCAAAATTCAGCTGCTGAAGCCAAACTGCCGATAGGATCATATTTGGTGGCAGAGCCTTTGGGAGCTGATTAGGTTATGAGGGTGGAGTCTTCGTAAATGGGATTAGTGTCCTCGTAGAAGTGAGCCCAGTGAGCTCCCTTACCCTACCCCCGTGTGAAGACACAGCAAGAAGATGCCATCTGTGACCCAGGAAGCAGGTCCTCACCAGACACCCAATCTATAGGCGCCTTGATCTTGGACTTCCAACCTCTAGAACTATGAGAAATAGATTTCCGTTGTGTGTAAGCCACCAGTCTATGGTATTTTGTTATAGCGTCCCAAATGCACGGAGACATTAGGGAATTAAATTAGATGATCTATGTATTACTTGGCACTATGTCTGTCAGATAGCTCAATAAGCGGTAGCTGTGATAATGGTGATGGTCATGAATGTTATGGTAAACGATGCCTGAATTTCATACTATTTTCTAAAATATTGCATTAATCACATTTTCTGAGCACTTAAAACTGTAACTACTGTACCCTCGAAAATTTTCAAGAGAAAATCCAAGCTCAGGCTTTGTGAAAGAGATTCCTTGTCAGCTTTCAAGTTCAGAGCTCCTTATCCACATTTTAGCTTCAAGTGAATTTTGTCAGATTTTTGATTGGTATCGATCATCATGACAAAATGTGTGGTCCTGGTAAGAGAAGAAGTGTGTGTGAGGGGGTATGTGTGAGGGGGTGTGCACACGCTGCATGTGCGCGTGTACACCGATGATCATGGTGATGTCCGCATCACAGCATGAGGTGGATGTCACGGTGGAAGGCAGCTCATACCCAGATCACTTCGCTACTGTCCTGAGGGCAGCCTTCTCTTATCTACAGCTGCCTGTGTATTAATAACATCAGACCAGCAAACCACCCATGTAAGGACAGGGTTGTATAGGGCAGAGTTTGGCAAACCACAAATCTGATTTTTAAGGTATCTAATTCCACTGAAAATTCTAGTGAGCGTTGTCTTTAATTTATTCCTTGGAAAATAGATTTACTCACCACTTACACTGAAAAAAATTGTTATAGTTTTATGTTAATGAATGAATGTACATTCTGTATTGGAGTATGGTAGTTCATCGATACATTTTCCTTTTTGGTATTTTAAAGGCTCATTGGTAATATATAATGATGATTTTTATAAATTTTATGTCCACTCTGATCATGCCACATCCCTGAAGATGTCTTTGTTGAGTACACATCCACATGCTGTACAACAAGCATGTGTTGGATGGAAATGACACAATGCTGGGCACCTTATAGGAAGTGCTAATTTCAGAGATGAAGGAGATGGATAGATAATCAAATGAGCTGTGACAGGGAAGTGCTGTAACAGGGACAGAGAGGCATAATATGACTCCCAAATTTCCTCAAATTTGTTAATTTTTTTCCTCTGAACTTGTTTTTATCAGCTGATGTGATGAGATGATTTATTGCTAGCTGCTCTAATACTCTGAGTTTTAGCATTTCATTAAAATTAAGCCTTCCATTTTTGTATTTTAAAAGGCAAAAAAATGTCAATATAGTGAGGACCTGTTTCCCTAAAATTCAAATTCAAATATATATATATAAGAGTCGATTGAACGTAGCACTTTTCCCTTAATAAATGGCTATTTAAAATGAATGGACCAAGACAATGCCGACTTTGAGGTGGTTCCATATCTTGTTTACTTAGAGGGAGCCTTTATCTGCCTTATCTCAGGTAAAGGAAACCAATGTCAATCGGAAATACACAGATATTTACTGTCTTTGGAAAAATAGTCTTTTCTCCATTTAGAAATTATTTCATATTTAAATTCTCTAGAAAGTTTTCTTTTTCCCAAAGCAGATTCTTTTTATAGTAAACTGAGATAGCTAAAACCATGTAGGAATCAAATATCATCTGTCCTAGAAAGAATAAAATCTACATGACCATTTTTAAAGATCATAATGGTTCCCTGTCCACCACACTGAGAGTTTACAAAAGTGAACCATTTGATTATTTTCCATTACTGCTCCGCTCTGTGTGTAAACTACTGCCAAGCGAGGCTGGAAGGCATTCTGTGGAAAGCACTAGGAGAGCGAGCAAAACTGGCCCTCGGTAGGTCACCAGTGAGGGTTCTCCAGAGAAGGGGATGGGGCAAGTTCCAGAGGTACAGCCTAGGAAATACTGGGCTTTGCTCTCTACACATGACTTCGGGGGAGCGTGCTGTGAGAGTATCGCCATGTCTGCTCTGCTTATATCCCCTCTAAAGTGGTACAATCCCATAGCACAGTGAGGATCATAACGCCAAAGAGCAGCAGTTCTCAGTATGTGGCCCTGGACCCTCGGGGGGTCTCTAAAAATCCTGTAGGCGTGCAAGGCCAAAAGTATTTTCCAAATAATACTCACATGTTATCTGCCTCCTTCACTATGTTAATATTTATAATGATGGGTAAAACTGCTGGTTCCATAGCACAAATCAAGACCTGGGACCTGGCTGCACTCCTAGTATACAAGTATTGTGCCATATTTTTCACAGCCACACAGGAAAAACATGTAAGCATGTTCCTTATGTAGCCATAAAACTATTAATTTTATTAAATCTCAACCCTTGAGTACCTATCAATATTCTATGCAAAGAGATGGGGAGTTCACCAGCCCCTCATCAGTGTGCTCCAGAAGCATGGTTGAATCAAGGAAGATCACTTACGAGTCCAAGCTGAATTATCTTTTTTTTTATGTAACACACTTTTACCTAAAAGGCAATGGGTAGAAAAACTGATAATTCAGATTATAGATATTTTCTTTAAAATGAACCAAGGTGAGCCCATTGCTTCAGAAGAAAAAACTGACAGCATTTGATTCAATGGTAAAATTTGAGTTTTCAAACAAAACTTAAATTTTGAAAGACTTATATCCACCATCTTGTCCTCTACAGTTTCCCAGTATTTAAAGAATTTTCTGATCAGATCAGTGATGATACCTTTATTTTTTGATATTATGTATTGAAAAGTGTCCACATTTGGAAGTTCTGACACTTCACTGAACTGATAGCTCACAGATAACTAATGCACAATGTTAGAAAAATCACGTATCAGTAATAAGTTCCTTCAAAGTACAAGCAGAACTTTGAGCAATGGCTTTTAATGTAACAGAGTGTGGAAAGACCATTACAACTAACCGTTAAGAAACAATCCAAGAATACCCACAATATCTGCAAAGGCTATTGAAGCACTCCTTTCTTTTCCAACTACATGTGTGTGAAGCCAATTTGTCTTCATATACTTCTCACCAAACTAACACACCACGCGAGACCGACTGTAGATGCAGATATGAGAACTGTGCCATCTTCTACTAAGGCAGACACTGCAAAGATTTACAAGAATGGTTGCAATGTCTTCTCATCATTATTTTGTTGTGGAAAATATCACTGTTTTTCATTTTTAAATGTTTATTTATGTGAACGTGTAGAGGGTTCCTATTCTGTTTTTGGAAGATTTAGTAAATAAATACTTCACAGCCTTTAAAAATGTCTGCCATGCTAAATAGCAATAGCTCTAAATCACATCATCAGGGGATCTTGGAGGGCCTCAATAATTTGTAAGAGTGTAAAGAGATGTTCCAAGATCCTAACCTTGGAGACCTGCTGTAGTAAGACATTGGAGGAAGGTGCCTCAGGAATGTGGGGGAAGAAAGGTGAGACTGGGGCCCTGTGCCTGTGCCTCTTCCATCAGAGCAGATTTACTGGTGAATTTACTGTATTTCAGCTGGGATTCTATGTTAAATCCCATGGGAAGAATCCATTGCACATCTATGTAAAAATTTAGACATGTGTTCCCTAGAGTAGAGAAGTTCCAAGCAAAAAATTTCATTACTTTGTTTCACTTGTCAGACAAGAAAAAAAAAAAAAAGGTATAATTATTTTACCCACCTTGAGGGCAGAGTGAGGTTTATGTGAGTTAATGTTCGTAAGGCCCTTAGAACATACCTGGTCACCACCAAATAAAAAATGAAGGAATGAATAAATAGCTTCCAACAGCAAGCAGTGATGACGTACTTTCTAATGACATTGCTAGGCATGTAAGTAAGTTGATGTGACCCTTGAGCCCAGCGGTTCAGGAAGTCTGTCCAACCCAGGAAGGTTTGGGGAGGACACCGTTAGATTTCTGAGCTCCAAAGGGCATTCTCTATGAAGTCCTATGTCTCAAACACAGTGAAATATAAAGACTAGAGAAGGCCAAGCAGATCAACCAGCTGGCACAGAAGGAATAATGACCCTGACTCTCCAGTTTAAGAGAGTAGGTTCCCTCTTGAGCCCTCAGCCTATTTAGAAACCCAAAGTGGCTCAGCTTTCCATACAGAAAACCCTTCCCGCACACGCTCCCACAAGCAGTGTGAGATGCCCACTGGTCGGTGGGGTGCTTTGCCTCCATTTGGCTGAGTCATTCACTCCTCAAGCTCCAAGTGTTTAGGTGTGAGGACATCGCTGCCTTTTCTTGTAAGAAAAGCCCAAGTTCGGAGTGCAGATTTCAGTATGTACACGATTCCAAAATGAACATGGGGGACAGAGCATGGACCCTGGAACCCCAGAGACCTAGAGACTTACGTTAAGTCCAGCTCCAACAGTTTTTTAGCTGCATGACCATGAGAAGGTTATTTACCATTTTAAACATGGGATGAGGATGGGCAGTGTTCTAACATCTTAGGAGGAGGGAATGAACAGTGAGGAAGAAACCGTGGGGAAAAAAGAGCAGAGTGTGCTGGTGAGCCATGTGAGCCGGCTGCCAGAGAGATACAGGTTGCAGGTGAGGGTCTGGGATAACGTCAAGTTGAAGGTGGCCTTGAGCTTCCGGATAACCATCTACACTTCTCAGAAGCACTGAGGGACCGTTAAAATTTAGTCACTTCTTAAAAGGAAATGGCACGTCACCTAAGAGTATGTAATAATAAGTACCTACAGGGCAAGTATGCTGTAGATTGGCCATAGCACCTGTACCAGGGGGTTTAGGTGAGTGTTTTCAGCAACAGCTAACTGAATACAAACATCCTCAGGGAAGCGTTTTTGTGACACTGCCTTATATACTGCATTTGTTTAAAAAAATATTCAAGTGCTAACGATGCCCTGCTCTAACTAGTAGTCGTAGTAGTAGCGCTAGTAGAGGCGGTAAGAGCAGGAGCAGGGCCATTTAAGTTAAGTATTTTACTCACGATAAACTCCCACTTCAGGAGCATGCCAGTGGACACTGAGTGTGAGTTGCTCCTAACCAGTACACTGTCCACTGGTAATTTCCCTCATCACTCAACTGAAACCACCACAATGAACCAACCGCCATCGTTTTTGGTGGAAATCACCTTTATTATAGTGGATTATTAATGAGCCTTAAATCCGACCTAACTAAATTTAGTTAATTCCCAAGGTCAGAATGTTTTTGGAAATTTGGCAAAATTGTGAAGAATCCCTTTTACCTTGTCTCTTTTATGGGTGACAGACATTCAGTGAAATTTTGTTACACTGTTGTTTGCCATTCAAACATCCTTTTCACATATTCTTGTGAACTAAATATATATTTTAGAATTTGAATTCATGTGGTCTTTTGGTAAGACGTGGTAGCCATGCTGACTAAAATAAGCAAAATCCCTGTAGTAAGTTAAAAATTTAAATCGCAAATGTCCCCTTGATTTAAAGTTAACACTGTGAATGCTATTTGGAAGCATCACGTGTTGCCCTGGAGTTGGAAGCCTTGACGAGGGACATTTACATACACGTGGGTACCAAGACATAGTTTTCTCTCCACTAATGGCTTAGAAAGGGCTTTGGCGAGAGTCCTTGTAATCAGGTTTGACATTCTGAATTGATGTCCAGTGAATGTCAGGGCCAAGGTAACCAGTGATTTCAGGAGTTTTTAAATAAGACTTGGCCTATGACACACAGTCAGTCACGCGGTAAATGCCAGTATTCCCTACTCCTCTATTCCCCAAGAGGGTCCCTGAGCAAAAAATAAAATAAAAATGAACTTCAAACACAAAGAAACTTTCATGGAATTTTGTCCATAGAGAGTTTCACAAATTTGCTTTAGTGTCCATTTTTTTTGTGCTCATTAATACAAAGAGAAAACAAAACCAATAGCGAGGTCTCAATATTTCTGAGGTTTTTTTTTTAACTTTTGTGATTTCTGAGAAAGCAAGCAAGGAGAAATGCTTTGTAAAGGCAACTATGGAGTTTACACAGTCCTCTCCAAATTTATTATTAATTTGATTATAATTTATTTCAGCTGCTCTAAAATGTGAACTTAAAAATTGCTCTCGACCCTTCCACCCCCCTTCCACCCTAAAATAGAGAAGGTTACCATCTCCAGGTAGAAAAACTTTGCCTGATTTTAAAGCTGAATACCAAAAAGACTGGACTTTTTATTAAAAAATAATAAGAATTCTGAGAGCAAAAATAGACCTGACCTTTGAAGAGAGAAATTTCTTGTCTTCAAATCTGACTTTCATTTTCTTTCACTAAAATAAAAAATAAAAATAAAGTAAAAATGAATGTCCCAGAATAGTCCTTTCTCAAGTTAAAAATACAGAACCACATGAAATTATTGTTGGTACCAGCCAAGAAAGGAAAGGAAGGAAGGAGCTCAAATATATTACCATTTTTCATTGGAATTGGTTTCTGTAAAAAATCTCGCAAGTCTTTTGGCAAATTAATGACTCAATATACTCATATCAGCTATAATGATATACCTTGTTTGAGCCCCCAATTTAACCATGTGGAAATTATCTAATTTTACCTTTCTTTTAAATTCGCCTTAGAGTCCCCTTGGAAACAAGCAATGCACATAAAGGTCCTAGGGTTCACTAATTTTAAGCCCCTCTGCCGTCTAGGAGGCCTATCTATTCTAACCCCTCTGAGGGCTCCTCCGTTACACACATGCCCCAAAGGTGTCCTGGCGTATCTTTAGTCCTACAGTTCTGTGTTGAAAACCGGGTGAAAGTCATCCATTTCTCAAAAATCCAGCACAAGATAGAGGCTCCCCCATCCTCTCCTCGCGGGGAGAGATGGCTTTGCCCTCCTCCAGGCTCCCTCTTCTGTAAGCGTTTCTGTCTGAGCAAATAAATGGTTTGGACCTCTCCACGCGCATTCCTCGGGTTGGCCTGCTGGGCTGAGACCCCGAAGCAGGACGCTGCGCTCCCGCTGCCTGGGCAGGCAGGGCTCTGGGAGGGCGTGGCTTCTGTCGGGAGCCTGGCGGGCGGTGCAGGGCGGTGGTCTGTCATCTTTCATCTCTGCTGGGTAAGAGCCATGCGGTCGGGCGCCACGGGGAGAGTGTGGCTTTGGGAGTCAGGCAAGCCTGGGTTGCGCGACCATTCTCCTAAGGTGGTACAACCCTGCTGAACCTCAGACCCCTCATGCCACTCGTGAGGGTGTTGGGAGACTGAATGAGGCACTGTGCAGAATGCCTGGGCCATTGGCATAAATCAAGACCATCCGTCTCCCCTCAATTTCAAAACGTTATGCGTGGCGTAGGCAGCAGGGAGAGCTGCTGTCAATAACCCCGAGTAGACTGCCTTCGGGTCAAAGCATTCAACAACTGTATTGTAGCATTTATTCTTTAAATACCTTTGGTATGTCTTTGCTTAAAAAATAGACGTTTGGCCCCCGAAACTTTACTAGAGGGAGCTACTAACGGAAATAATTAGAATACAGATAAAGCTCTATGTGGAGAGTTTTATTTTATTTTAATTATAATAGTAAAATATTAGAAGCACCCAAGAGTAGATAGGTTAATTAAATTATTGTGTGTCAACCCAATGGGTTATTGAACAGTATTGAAATGATGTATAAAATCCTTTAGTGACAGGAAATCATTCACGACTTAGCAACATTCATACAGTACCCATTAAGTGCACACATAATAAAAATATCAAGTAAAATAAAATGAATGCAAAGCTATTTAAATAACAATATAGTCTCAATTATCTGAATACACCCACATACATATGTAGGAAAAGGCATAGAAGGAAGCAAGCAAAAATATTAGTAGTGGTCAGCTCTTAGCCAGCTGTTCCACCTTGATAATAGAATTATGAGGGATTTATATTTCATTCTTTAGAGTTTCTTTATTTCATGTTTTTCACACTGTATTATATTTGGAATCAGAAAACATATGATTTAAAAAACCTTATAAAAATGAAAATATGGATTTCTATAGACCTTGATTTTTAAATGTAGGGTGATAAAAATTAATAAAGTTTTTATCAAGATAGAATTGTCCTTGTATTTTCTCCTCCTGTAAAATATAAGCTCCTAAGGATTGGGAATATATCTTTCCCTGTTGAAATCCCAGCTCACTTCTTTGTGGAAATTCATTTCATTTTCCACTTTGCTTGTAGCTAATATTTACTGAATGCTGCTCTGTATCGATGCTAGGTGCTTGGTCCTGAGAGAGTCTAAGATGCTGAGGAGTACATACCAGATTATTTGGAAGTGCCTTTCAGAAGTGGGAGAGATGGAGAAGTCAGTTTATTCACTAGGTTGTAGAATTTGAAATCTTTGGCTTGGGGGGCATTCTACACCTTTCCTTCAAGAAGACTTTAATGGTCTCAGTCTGGAGTTAGTGCTAGAGAATCGCACACTGCTGGGCACACAGTGCGTAATCAATGTGGTCTTACCTTTGACATCAGGGGAGCAGAGTCTGGGTGACACCCAGCTGACACACTAATGTTCAGTTCCGTGCATATGCATTGCCTCGTGGCTCTCTTAATGGTTGGATTGTGGGGTGATAGACTTTATTATCTTTTGAATGTCTGCATTTTTTTAATGTTTTCACATTATTAAAAATTGACCTGGTGGCTCGGCTAAGACTGATACTGCTGGAAGAGAGAAGCTGCTCGTGTCCGTGCACACTCTGTCTTTTCTCCTGTGTCTGGTTTGAAAAAGATCTCACAGGGTCATAGTCATCGCTCCTGAGGTGACAGTCACCGTGAAGTTGAAGTTTGGTCCTTTGTAGGACGCGGCTCTTCAGGTGAACTTCACAGACCGTGGCAGGGACCGACCCAAGGGAGAAGCTGTGTTTGGAGTAGACCCAAGGGCTTCTGCAACCTACTCAGGGCCTCTCTTTCGCCACGTCCAGATGCACAGCACACTGAGGTTATCAGAACTTGCGTTCTGTCCTTCTTTGTGACTCTGAGTGATACTTAAAATAAATGCATGTGATCATTACTTTCCAGGTTTTATTGAAGTAGTGTCTTAGAAAAGCACTGCAAGTTCATGGTCTACAGGAGTATGTTTTCTATCTTTTAAATACAGTTCATTTTAGGAAGGGTATGGCCTATAGATGAACCTTTAATTTGGTCATCTCAGGTTTTATAGGTGTTTGTGTTTTCCAAGTACTTATCAAATGTTGTTTCTCTTTAGTCCACACTGGGGTAATAAATGATTTTTAGAGTCTTGATAAATGTATATAACTATTTATTGCTTACAGGCATTTAAAAAATACCCCTGACTTGTGAGTAGCATGGGGCCCAGGGGTGCGACCTCCTCCACACAAAAATCCACATATAACTTTTGACTCCCCAGAAACTTAACTCCCAAAGCCTTACCGATAGCATAGTCACTCAACATGTATTTTGTATGTCATATGTGCTATGTACTGTATTCTTATAATAAAGCAAGCTAGGGAAAAGAAAAATGATTTTTCCAAATTGTTGCAAACTGTCAAAAATTTTTCCAATATATTTATGGAAAACAAATCCATGGATAAGTGGGCCTGCATAGTTCAAAGCCACACTGTTCAAGGGTCATTTGTAGTACTAATAGGATGACAGGAGCAGGACGCAGGCAGGATGAGCTTGTCAGGAATTCCTCACCTTTACCAAGCATTGAAGTATGAGATTTGAGAAATATATTGAATGTTTTGAGGATGTCTAGAATAAATGGAGATAACAAGGGCAGTAGGAAGGTCCTTTGGAAGAGTGGTAAGAAAGTGAAGACTCGTCCTCAACTGGTTTGAAAGCGTGTTGGTGCCCACAGCCCAAATGCCCTTCTCCTGTGCACCTCTTGGGGGGAAGGATGAAGAGCCTGGTCACAGTTCCTTTCCTCTGAGACGATCCAGGATACCTTCCTGCTCCTAGTATATGCAAGCTATAGTAACGTACTGTACCCAAAGGGACATGATGGCATTCACAGTTCTTCCAGTTTTTGTGATAAGGAACTTCTGAAAAAAAAAACAGTCGAATGATATACTTCTCTAAATATTGGTAGTGAGCAAGTATTTATTGAATGAACACACTTCCTGCCATGCAGGCTGCCGTGGGGGATGCCAGCACGTCCCAGTTCACAAGGAGCTTGCCTTCTGGAGATGGTCTGTCATGGACATTGTACTCACACTTGCTGGGAGAAAAACTCCATGGTGGGGGCAAATATTCAAGAGAGGGATAAATCTCAGTATGAGCCAAAAAAAACTCAAAGTGTTTCCCCCAAAAGAAAGAAAAATTAGAATGCTTGGAAGCTGTACTTTTCAATCCCCTGCACGCATTTTATTTCATTTGATTAGTTAAGGGTTCTTTCATGTTCTCACCAATCTGCACTGTTTGTAATTTGTACCAAAAGGGCTGACATTCGATCTCAAAGGGAAGGTGGCACTTTGTCTAAAAGGCAGCTTCCCTCAAGATTTCTGTGTTTTGTGTTTATGCACTCACAGACTTTTTAATATAGAATTGGCTACTTATTTAATGCTCATCTGAATGAGTAAATAGACACTGGTGCTCATTCTAATGGCCATAAAGTCTGCCCAGGGTAAGGGTTTCCACCTGTGTGTATGAACACTGCTTATCCAGCAGGGGCTGCTAAGATAAGCAATGATCCATGGAGTGTGTTCCAGACTATGGCAATTTCATGCAGCCTAACTCATCTGATATGAAATTTTGCGTATCTTGAAATCATTTTCCATCATAAAGCTATTCTCTTAGGAGAAACTCTCTCCCTACTTCCACTCCCTTGCAAAGAACTAAGGTACAGCTTGTTCACCCTTATTTTAACCTTGTTCTACATGAAATAGGCAAGTGCTTTGAGATGATTTTATACATTAAATCATGTCCTGAAAAGCAATATGTTGAAGCTCTCACCCTCCAGTAACAGAACGTGACCTTGTTTGGAAATAGATCATTACAGATATAATTAATTAAGATGAGGTCAGACTGGAGTAGGGTGGCCCTTATACAATAGGACTGGAGGGCAGTTGGGACACAGGTGCAAGAGGACACTGACATGAGAAGACAGACGTAGAGATTGGAGTTTCGCCGCCATAAGCTAGGGAATGCCCAGGAGTATCAGAAGCTGGCAGAGGTGGGCAAGGAACCCTGCCTACAGGCTTTGGGAGTAGCATGGCCCTACTGCCACTTGGCTTCATCTTGCTGGCCTCCAGCAATGTGACAGGAAATCTCTGAGGTTTCCACCACCCAGTCTGTGGTACTTGGTCACGGCAGCCCTAAGAAACTAACCCAGATGCCGTATTGAAAGATGAAGCCAAAGGGAAAGCGCTAAGCAAGCTGCACTGGCCATCGGAGCTTCAAACACTCTCCACCTTCTTGCCATGAATTATTAAGATCCTCTTTTCATACCTGTCAGTCTGAAAACGAAGATTGCCATCTCCTGGTTGACTATAACAGATCCTTATAAAATTGTTGCTGTCTAACAGATGACAGATAGATTCCATGTTCTTCTGTGCAGTGGAGGGAAAAAAATGAAGAAAAATTGAGCTTTTGACTGACTATTGAAATAAGGCTTCCACACCTGCCGAGAAGGTCTGAATATGAAACTAGGCAAGAGAGCTCAAAGGAGACTTGGCTAAGCAAAGCGAGCTGGGACACCATCAGCCTCTCCCTCCCCCACGTACATCCAATCCCCACCCCCAAAGGCTTTCATAAGAACAGGAGGTAGAGTCAAGTGATGAACAGGTAACAATCAGGAGTTATTCTCAATAACACATGATAATGACCCCGAAGACAGTGAGCAGCTGATTTGCATCTCTGGCCAAGTCTGTCACCCTGTGCGGGTACATTTGCTCTTACTCATTTCCCTTCTCATTAAGAACACACAGGTTCTCTCGTTGCCACATTCTCACAGTCTGTCCTCAAGTTCTCTCTTTCCTGAGCAAACATGGTCGTGTGCATGGTGGCCATTGAATAGGAAGCAGTGCCGGCAAAAAGGTGGTCAATGTTCATGAAAAAAGATTGTGCGGGAAGTGTGTGTCCATCCAGTGACTATAACAGCTTATATTTTCTTGGCAGAATGAGAGTTAAAGGTATGGTCTAACTCCTTTCATTGATGTGAGTCCGTTAAACCCAGATTTCTGTTGCATTTTGGCTCTGGTTTTGAGAGTAAGATCCTTGCCAGCTTGGTTCATATGGTTTAAATGATTTGGGGAATTTAACAAAGAATTTTGTGCATATACGTGGCAAGTATTAATGCTGAAAGATCTGTGATGGAAACCCAGTATTGACTTTGTATGATTTCTCTGATGTTGTTCCATACAGTGAATAGTTATCTTCAGAACGTGCCAGAAAAAAGTGGTGCCCACTAGTCAGGTTTTCTTTCATGATAATAGCTTTTCCTCATGGCCTTCACTTATACCATTTTTTTCTCCATAGAATATTGGTTATTTAAAAGGATAGTCTCTAATTAAACTTTAATATCAAGAAATGAAAGATGGCTTCAATGCTGGGCATTTATAATGACGTTATTATACCCCTGATGAAATGGTAAGTTGAAGTTTTCTCAGCAGGACATGAGAATAATTTATCAAAGATATAAAACTGAGTAAAATGTACATTGGAGAAAACCCTTTTCTACTCTCTCTCAAGAAGAGAGCCAATTATCTTAAACTATAAGGAATTTCTATGCCTCCTTTGTAAAGGAATATCCTACTTTTATTAAATACATGTTGAATTAGATTGAAGGAAAGAGTAAATTTACCATTTGATTCCCATGGGTTTCTGAGCGGTTCAGGATGGTTACACTGTACACTAGGTTTACTGTGAGGATTGCTTATACAAGCCAATATAAAATGAACATGTTCTACATGGATTTTATAAACAGTTACTAGGTGGGAAAATCTGGGAAGAAAACATAGGGAATTTTTTTTTTAAAAAGCAGTATTTGCTTAACCTAGAGCCATGAATTCATACAGCCATGCCCAAGTACTTCACACGCATTGGAATTCATTCTAGTAGGTTCTAGTGAGATTAGACCCACTTCTCAAAATGTAAAGTCAATACTGCTTAAAATTTTACCAAATATTTTCAAAGAACACAGCCTGACTAATCGGAGCAGGATAAGGGACCTTAAAATGGCCTTTATCTTCATGGTTTTGTTATGAAGATTCAACAAAGTAATGACCATAAGACCCGTTTGCAAACTAAAGCCCATGGTTCCATTTCTCAAAACCGCTTTGTAAACTGTAACGCATGTGGTTCGGCGTCTCAAACAGGAGGCAGGCGCCCCCTGGTGAAGTCTGGGGTGGAGCAGCGTTTGGGAATCAGTGTCATCAATGAACTGAAGAGGCTGCTTTCCTTCAGGCGTGGGTATAATGCTGAATAACACAGGACTCCAGAACACCCCACTCCTGCGACATCCCTCCCATCTTAAAGGCTGTAGTTGTCCACTGTTCTATGTACAACTTACTGTTTATATTCACCATATTAGTCATTACCATTAGCACTATACTGTCATTATTTTTCAGAATTACTTGTTCATCCCAATTCCTTTGGTTCTCATTCCTTTGTGGATCTCATTCCTCATGTGAATACACTGGGCCTTCCTGAACCACATCCTTCAGTTCCAGGGGAGTGTCTGTTATTGGCAACCTGTCCACTCTTTTTTTTTTTTTAACAATTTATTTTGGTATCATTAACCTACAATTACATGAGCAATATTATGGTGATTAAACTACCACCTTCCTCAGGTCCCCCCCACCAACCCTATTACAGTCACTGTCCATCAGTGTAGTGAGATGAGAATCACTACTTGTCTTCTCTGAGCTGTACAGTCCCCCCTGTGCCCCCCACCCTATGTCTGCTAATCGTAATGCCCCTTTTACCCTCTTATCCCTCCCTGCCCACCCTTCTTCCCCAGTCCCTTTCCCTTTGGTAACTATTAGTCTGTTCTTGGGTTCTGTGAGTCTGCTGCTGTTTTGTCCCTTCAGTTTTTTTCTTTGTTCTTATACTCCACATATGAGTGAAATCATTTGATACTTGTCTTTTTCGGCTTGGATTATTTCACTGAGCATAATACCCTCTAGCTCCATCCACGTTGTTGCAAATGGTAGGATTTGTTTTTTTCTTATGGCTGAGTAATATTCCATTGTGTATATGTACCACATCTTCTTAATCCATTCATCTACTGATGGACACTTAGGTTGCTTCCATTTCTTGGCTATTGTAAATAGTGCTGCAATAAACATAGGGGTGCATCTGTCTTTTTGAAACTGGGCTGTTGCATTCCTAAGGTAAATTCCTAGGAGTGGGATTCCTGGGTCAAATGGTATTTCTATTTTGAGTTTTTTGAGTAACTTCCATACTGCTTTCCACAATGGTTGAACTAATTTGCATTCCCACCAGCAGTGTAGGAGGGTTCCCTTTTCTCCACATCCTCGCCAACATATGTTGTTGTTTGTGTTTTGGATGTTGGCCATCTTCACTGGTGTGAGGTGATATCTCATTGTGGTTTTAATCAGCATTTCTCTGATGATTAGCGATGTGGAGCATCTTTTCATGTGCCTGTTGGCCATCTGAATTTCTTCTTTGGAGAAGTGTCTATTCATGTCCTGTGCCCATTTCTTAATTGGATTATTTGCTTTCTGTTTGTTAATGTGCGTGAGTTCTTTGTATATTTTGGATGTCAACCCCTTATCAGATACATCATTTATGAATATATTCTCCCATACTGTAGGATGTCTTTTTGTTCTGCTGATGGTGTCCTTTGCTGTACAGAAGCTTTTCAATTTGATATAGTCCCATTTGTTCATTTTTGCTTTTGTTTCCCTTGCCCGGGGGGATATGTTCATGAAGAAGTCGCTCATGTTTATGTACAAGAGATTTTTGCCTATGTTTTTTCTAAGAGTTTTATAGTTTCATGACTTACATTCAGGTCTTTGATCCACCTTGAGTTTACGTTTGTGTATGGGGTTAGACAGTAGTCCAGTTTCATTCTCTTACATGTAGCTGTCCAGTTTTTCCAACACCAGCTGCTGAAGAGGCTGTCATCTCCCCATTGTATATCTAAGGCTCCTTTATCAAATATTAATTGACTGTATGTGTTTGAGTTAATGTTTGGATTTTCGATTCTGTTCCACTGGTCTGTGGGTCTGTTTTTGTGCCAGTACCAAATTGTCTTGATTACTGCGGCTTTGTAGTAGAGCTTGAAGCCAGGGAGCATAATTCCCCCTGTTTTATTCCTCCTTCTCAGGATTGCTTTGGCTATTCGGGATCTTTTCTGGTTCCATATGAATTTTAGAATTATTTGTTCCAGTTCATTGAAGAAAGCTGTTGGTGGTTTGATGGGGATTGTATTGATCTGTAGATTGCTTTAGGTAATATAGCCATTTTGACAATATTTATTCTTCCTAGCCAAGAGCATGGGATGCATTTCCATTTGTTAGTGTCTTCCTTAATTTCTCCTAGGAGTGTCTTGTAGTTTTCAGAGTACAGGTCTTTCACTTCCTTTGTTAGGTTTATTCCTAGGTATTTTATTCTTTTAGATGCAATTGTGAATGGAATTGTTTTTTGATTTCTCTTTCTGTTAGTTCATCATTAGTGTATAGGAAAGCAACAGATTTCTGTGTGTTAATTTTGTATCCTTCAACTTTGCTGAATTCAGATATTACTTCTAGTAGTTTTGGAGTGGAGTCTTTAGGGTTTTTTATGTACAGTATCATGTCATCTGCAAATAGTGACAATTTGACTTCTTTACCAATCTGGATGCCTTGTATATCTTTGTTTTGTCTGATTGCCATGGCTAGGACCTCCAGTACTATGTTGAATAACAGTGGAGAGAGTGGGCATCCCTGTCTTGTTCCCAATCTTAGATGAAAAGCTTTCAGCTTCTCGCTGTTAAGTATGATGTTAGCTGTGGGTTTGTCATATATAGCCTTTATGATGTTGAGGTACTTGCCATCTATACCCATTTTTTTTGAGAGTTTTAATCATGAATGGATGCTAAATTTTGTCAAAGGCTTTTTCAGCATCTATGGAGATGATCATGTAGTTTTTGTTCTTCTTTTTGTTGATGTGGGGGATGATGTTGATGGATTTTCGAATGTTGTACCATCCTTGCATCCCTGGGATGAATCCCACTTGATCATGGTGTATGATCCTCTTGATGTATTTTTGAATTCGGTTTGCTAATATTTTGTTGGGTATTTTTGCATCTACGTTCATCAGGGATATTGGTCTGTAATTTTCTTTCTTAGTGAGGTCTTTGTCCGTTTTTGGTATTAGAGTGATGCTGGCTTCATAGAAAGAGTTTGGAAGTATTCCCTCCTCTTCTATTTTTTGGAAAACTTTAAGGAGAATGGGTGTTATTTCTTCTCTATATGTCTGGTATAATTCAGAGCTGAATCCATCAGGTCCAGGGCTTTTGTTCTTGGGTAGTTTTTTGATTACCGATTCAATTTCGTTGCTGGTGATTGGTCTGTTTAGTTTTTCTGTTTCCTGCTTGGTGAGTCTTGGAAGGCTGTATTTATCTAAGAAGTTGCCCATTTCTTCTAGGTTTTGGAGCTTGTTAGCATATAGATGCTCGAAATATTCTCTTATAATTCTTTGTATTTCTGTGGGGTCCGTCGTTATTTTTCCATTCTCATTTGTGATTCTGTTTATGTGTGTGGATTCTCTTTTTCTCTTAATAAGTCTGGCTAGGGGTTTTCTATTTTGTTTATTTTTTCAAAGAACCAGTATTTGGTTTCATTGATTTTTTCTATTGTTTTATTCTTCTCAATTTTATTTATTTCTTCTCTGATCTTTATTATGTCTCTCCTTCTGGTAACTTTGGGCCTCATTTGTTCTTCTTTTTCCAATTTCAATAATTGTGTCTTTAGACTGTTCATTTGGGAATGTTCTTCCTTCTTCTAAATAGGCCTGGATTGCAATATACTTTCCTCTTAGAACTGCCTTCGCTGCGTCCCACAGAAGTTGTGGCTTTGTGTTGTTGTTGTCATTAGTCTCCATATATTTGATTTCTGTTTTGATTTGGTCGTTAACCCATTGATTCATTAGGAGAATGTTGTTAAGTCTCCATGTTTTTGTGAGCCTTTTTGATTTCTTTCTAAAATTCATTTCTAGTTTTATACCTTTGTGATCTGAGAAGTTGGTTGGTAGGATTTCAATATTTTTGAATTTACTGAGGTTCTTTTTGTGGCCTAGTATGTGGTCTATTCTGAAAAATGTTCCATGCACTTGAGAAGAATGTGTATCCTGCTGCTTTTGGGTGCAGAGTTCTGTAGATATTTGTTAGGTCCATCTATTCTCGTGTGTTGTTCAGTGCCTCTGTGTCTTTACTTATCCTCTGCCTGGTTGATCTATCCTTTGGAGTGAGTGGTGTGTTAAAGTGTCCTAAAATAATTGCATTGCTGTCTATTTCGTCCTTCACTTCTGTTATTATTTGTTTCACATATGATGACGCTCCTTTGTTGGGTGCATATATGTTTATAATGGTTATATCTTCTTGTTGGACTGACCCCTTTATCATTATGTAATGTACTTCTTTATCTCTTGCTACTTTCTTCGTTTCGAAGTCTATTTTATCTGATACAAGTACTGCAACACCTGCTTTTTTCTCTTTGTTGTTTTCATGAAATATCTTTTTCTATCCTTTCACTTTTAGTCTGTGTATATCTTTGGGTTTGAGGTGAGTCTCTTGTAAGCAGCATATAAATGGGTCTTGCTGTTTTATCCACTCTGTTACTCTGTGTCTTTTGATTGGTGCATTCAGTCCGTTTACATTTAGGGTGATTATTGATAGATATGTACTTATTGCCATTGCAGGCTTTAGATTCGTGGTTACCAAAGGTTCAAGGGTTGCTTCTTTACTATCTGAGAATCTAACTTAACTTTCTTGTTAAGTTATTGTGAACGCCGTCTGACGTTTCTTTATCTCTCCCTTCCTATTCTTCCTCCTCCTTTCTTTATATATTATGTGTTTTATTCTTTGCCTTTAGTTAGTATTTGGATGGTCGGCTTTCTTTGCTATGATTTTATTTTCTCTGATGACATCTTTTTAGCCTTAGGGGTGTTTCCCTCTAGAGCAGTCCGTTTAAGATATCCTGTAGTGGTGGTTTATGAGAGGCAATATCTCTCAACTTTCCTTTGTCTTGAAATTGTTTAATCCCTCCGTCATATTTAAATGATAATCGTGCTGGATACAATATTCTTGGTTCAAGGTCCTTCTGTTTCATTACGTTAAATATATCATGCCATTCTTTTCTGGCCTGTAAGGTTTCTGTTGAGAAGTCTGATGACAGTCTGATCGGTTTTCCTTTGTAGGGGGTCTTTTTTTCTCTCTCTACCTGCCTTTAATACTCTTTCTTTATCTTTGATCTTTGCCATCTTAATTATTATGTGTCTTGGTGTTGTCTTCCTTGGGTCCCTTGTTTTGGGAGATCTGTGGGCTTCCGTGGACTGTGATACTGTTTCCTTCCCCAGCGTGGGAAAGTTTTCAGCAATTATTTCTTCAAAGACACTTTCTATCTCTTTTTCTCTCTCTTCTTCCTCTGGTACTCCTATAATGCGAATATTGCTCCGTTTTGATTGGTCACACAGTTCTCTTTATATTCTTTCATTCTTAGAGATCCTTTTATCTCTCTCTGCCTCAGCTTCTTTGTATTCCTGTTCCCTGTTTTGTATTTCATTGAAGTGTCTTGAACCTGATTCAGTCTGCTGTTAAGCCCATCAATGGCTTGTCTCATTTCTGCTTTGTCTTTCCTCATTTCCTCCCTCAGCTCTTGCACATTTTTCTGTAGATCCGTCAGCATTGCTATGACTTTTATTCTAAATTCTTTTTCAGGAAGACTGTGCATGTCCATTCCTTCAGATTCTCTCTCAGGTGTGTGTGTCTGAAGTCTTGTCTGTATCATATTCTTCTTTCTTCTCATGGCTATAGAGTCGGTTGTTGGTAGTTGTCACGTATGTTAGCTGGACTCTTTATGAGCTCCTCGCCCCGCCAGGTCGGGGCTCCGTATCTTACCCACCTCTGTGGGTGCCGAGTCCTCTCAGGTGTAGCTGCACGCTGTGCCCTTTCCTGTGTATTCTGGTCTCTCTTTTAGAAATAGTTGTATTTGCTGTGCTGTGTTTTCGTGAATAAATATAATGTTGGGGGAATTTTTCTGCTGGTGTGTTCACGTCGCCATCTTCCAACCTGTCCACTCTTATCAATTCTGGGAAATTTGCAGATTTTGTTTCTCCAAATATTGCCAGTCTGCCATTTTTTCTACTTCCTCTTTCCAGAATTATAATTAGCCATAGAGATCACGCCTCCTCTAAGTCTCTTCCATTGGTGTCTCTCTTTTCCTTCTTAGGCAGTATTCTGGGGTACATTCTTTAGATTTATCGTACTGTGCACCAATCTCCCCAACTGTGTCTAATCTAAATATTTATATCAAGCATTATGTTTTTTGTTTCTCGACATTGTCTTTCAGTCTTTCTCTAATGTATCTGTCTTTTTTGATATTTTTTGTTCCTTTCTCTTATTCTGGATTCAATTTTATATTTCTGCAAACATCTCAACAATACTGACTGAGTAATCTGTATTACTCTGTATTGTTATTCTGTTGTCTAAGGTCTTTGTTGTTCTTTCTGACACTTTCTTATGGGAAATTGTTCCCTAATATAGCCAATGTTTTTGGACTGTGCGCTCAAGATTGAAAGGGAGGAGTTGGCTTTTATGTGCAAACATCTCTGGTGGCTCAGTCGTCCAGAGAAGATTGGCCTTTGCTTCTGTAATGCAGTCTTGGAAACTGGGTCATTATATGTCATTTTTTTGATGTGAGGTTTCCTAGGCCATCCATGCAGGGAGTGTAAATCCGAACTCCAGATTTGAGCAGGGCTCGAATTATGGTCAGGGACATTTCCTCCCTGTAGCTCAGGCAGAAACAGCCAAGGGTTTTTGCAAATTCTTTGAGTGAGGTTGTCACTCTCTAAGGGTTCCCCTCACTTGTGAAGGACGAAAGCCTTCTCTTTCCTTCCCTCATGACTTCCTAGAAGAGCAAGTGTCCCACAACACCCCAAGCATCAATGAGATGTTTTGCTCCAGAGTGTTCAGTCCCCTGTTCATGTATAGATCCCTAAGGATTTCCTGTGCTTGAGAACTCTGTTGTTCATTTAAATTGATGTTTGTTGTATTTACACAGCATTTCTAAGTTTCTTATGCCAGAAAGTATTTAATAATAATTAATTTTTTGTCCTCAAAAACTAAAGTTGCTAAACTCCCATTTGCCTTATTGACCATATCAAACTCCTTGAAGAAATAATGGGAAAATACAATTCCACATAATATACCATATTTTCATGACAGAAATCACTGAAAGTTCATACAAGAAGGAGTTTTTTCCCAATATCCTAAGAGAAAATTCTTTAGATGGCTGTATAAAAAAATGCAGTTAACTATAATAATGGATAAGAAATATATGTGGAATTGAGAATAATAATTGTTCACACTTTAAGCTGAAAAGTAATTTTACAGAATACCATTGAAAAATGGAATTTTGCTAATTACTAGTTTTTTTAATTAGCTTACTAGTTTCTATCCCAAGAAGGAGTAAACATAGGAATTATTTACAGATTAATAACGTAAAAATTGTATAGCATTGACAAGGAAGTGCTAAGGCTGTGCAAATTCCACAGGGATTCATGATTTCATTTCTGAGAGCACGTGCACTCTCCACACCGCGTGTGTTCAGTCCTGTGCTCCAGGCCAGGCTCCGGGCCTCGGGCACTGGTGCTTTGCATGCAGAGGAAGCATGTGGGCAGCAGCTTGGATGTCTGCAAGGAGTCCTCAGCACCACACCAGGCCCTCTGCGCTGAGTGACACTTTGCTTGCAGTGGCAGAAACAGCCTCATGCATGCTGCAGTGGCCTTCAACCCAAGCGCCGAAATCTGAAAATCTGCAAAGAGACGTAGGGTCCTGTACGTGTTTTCCTTGTAATATTTCCAAAGAGGTGACAAAACCAATTAAGAGTTGCTGTGTGATGAAAAACACATGTGTTCTTCAAGTGTTTATTCCTTTTCAAAGGCTTGATTTCATCTCTGTTTGCCTAGGAGGCAGCCCAAGGCAAAACTAGATAAAAGCAGGGTGGGAAGCTACGTGAGGCTCGCACGTTTCTGCAGTGTGACTTGTAGAGCATGATGTGGCGACTGCAAAGCATGCCTGCTAAGGTTCATCCAGGGGCAGGTGTGGGTGCTGGTAAGGGCTACATCCACCTTGAGCCTGTTGTATCCACCAATGGCCTGGAGAGAAAGGGACACTGCTTTAAGGTGCTGAGGCTGATACTGCCAGCAGCAACCCCATGAGCCTGGAGAGACCCGGTCCCTGACAGTGAATCATCCCACCCTCTTTATTTTATCCTTAGGATTATTTCATTATTGGAATAACTCAACCTCTTCTTTCTGATAGAGGTGTATCACTTTTTCAAAAATGTATATTATACTTCAGAAGGAAAGACAAACCTTACCCAAGGCTGCGGTGGGAGGAAACACAGTCTGGCCCTGTCTTGCATGGTCTCCAGACCCCACTCAGCTCAGCCAGAGCAGTGACCTGGTGTCGTAAGTCACAGAGCATTGCAGAGGGTCAGAAAAGTGGAAAACACAAAATCTCTTAACACAGTAGTTCCATATCTCGGTAGACACATTAGTGCAGCTCATGTGGGTGCTGAGGACATCTCATCACCTTTTTGTACTTCTGAACCATTGGCATCAATCTTGATGTCCATCAGTCATGAGATCAACGGGTTAATTCATTCATGTGACAGGTGTTTAATGAGCAGCTACTTTGTGTGTGTCTTGCCCTGGTCTAGGTGCTGGGGTTACAGCAAGGAAAAACTTAGAAAAACATATCCTCAACTGAGCTCCATTGCAGTGGCTAGCGTGAGTTATATTTGTGCAATATGACACTATATCCCCATTAAAAAAGATGAACTAGATTTCTCCGTATCAGCATGGACAGAACTTAAGATAACATAAAGTTGGTTGGAAAAAACAAGTTTTTACATGATAAGTAGTAAGGTTGTTATACAAACTTGAAAAAAAAAAAGAAAATACAGACTAATATGATATATAATGGTTTATGGATGCACATGTATATGTGTGTTTGATAGAATAAAAACTAAACTGGGATATGTGCACTTAATTCCTGATAACAGTGGTTTTTTAGGAGAAGAAAATAGAACGGGGAGAGAGCAAAGAGAAGAATTTACCTTGTCTGTAAAGCTTTACTTTTTTCATTAAACTAAATAAAGCAAATAACGGTGTTAACCACAATCAATTCCGAGTATAGGATATAGAGATGGGCATTTTATGTCTGAGTGGATGGCTTGTACTTTTTAAATTGAATGAAAGACAGAAGGAGGAGGAGGGAGAGAGAAACGAGGAAAGGAAGAGGGAGGAGGGTGAGGTGGAGAAAATGAGTCACCATGAGGCCAGGACTTCCCGGAACTACAGGGCCAGTCCCTGGTGAACTGAACCCTGGCATGATCCTGAGTGCCTCTGGGCAGTGGCTTCTCCTGCCCTGGGTCTGCAGCGTCTCTAGGCTGCCTGGAGGCTCTCCCTGTGGCCCACTGGTCTTGCTCCCTGCTTTGATGACACCTTCCACATCTTCCCCACTCGTATCTCAGCAGCCTTCCCTAGTTGACCACCAGGTTTGACCGCAGGTCACCCTGTGCTCCTAGCCTGGCTTCTTTAAGCCCAGATTTCCCTGTATCAACATGGAGAGACATTGCCTGCCGACAGCTTGCCAACATCTTGTTACCTTGTTCTAAAGATCAGTTGCAGCTTTCCTTCCTCCCAAGCAAAGCTATTCCTGTCTTCAACAAGGCATAAACTTGCCTCTTCTTGGATCCATCACCGATATAGTGCTTCTCAGGTTTTGGTCATTCATGAATGAACTTTATGATTTCTGTGATCACTGAATGCCAGCTACACTACTATTTATTCCTGTTTCTTAAGTAATTCGTGTTTTCTTAAAGCAGTGTAATTATAAAGAAAATGTGCATTGCCACCTTAAATAGTATCACTAGCCATTTATATGTTATATAATGCAAACACAAATAAAATGAGAGCAAACCAATAATATTAAATTCTGGCCAGATGGAATTGCCTCTAAGTCCATGGCTTACTCTTCCTATGTTTAAAAAAAAAAGAAAGAGAAAGACTAAAAGTGTTGGAGAATTGGTAGGGATAACTTATTTCTGCAGAAACATAGAATCCCAGTGGAGGGATTCTGGCTAGAGAGGCACATAGCTGGTGGGTAGATAAATGGCACCCTCCCAAGACTTTCCCTTTGAAAGAACCAGGTTTGAGGAAACGAACAGAGAAAAAAGCTTCTCATCACGTGTTCTGATGGCACCTCTCTGTATGACCCCATCAGCCCGCGAGCCAACAGCTGTTCTGCCCCACCGCTAATCATCACAGATACGCTGTGTGTGTGCTTCCTTTATCTCGACACTTAGTATCTGCTGCTGGCACTGCTTCACCCTGCTTTGCATGGTTTGTGGTTTTTTTTTTTTTTTTTAATGCTGTGTTTGCTGTCCTTATAACTGGCACTTAGCCTTTAGTAATGGGGTTACCTTCAACCCCATACCAGCTCTATATATCATGGGTACCAACTGCTAGGTTACTGTTTTGTTACAAAAGATAACCGCTAGGTAATGGATTCCATGATCAGCTAGATCTGGGGAAGCCATTTGGGGAATTCAGTTTTCTCCCAGGCGAAGGCTCTGGGGTGTGGGAGCTGGTGCCACAGCTTCTACCCAATCCAATTGGGTCAGGCCATTTGAAACCAAGGGGTTCTGGGGGTGGGAGTGACCCCAGGAACCTATGTGACATGATTTCTACCATGGGACGCTTTTATAAGAATATATTGGCATGCAAATTTTGGCGAATGGCTCAATAAACTCACCGTAATTCCCTTAGACATCTCTATGCATCGTCAGAAACAGGCAAAATCCCAGACCTTCGAGTGATGTGGCTTGGAAAAGAAATCACTTGCTTTATCTGCCACTGTTGCTGTAAAGGCAGCCAAGTGTGTGGCCTTACAGACCTGTCAGCCAGCATGTTTAAAGGCAAGACTTCAAGAATCCCAAATATAAGACCCCAAAGCAAGAACTATTAGACTTGTTGGGACACTGGAAACCTAGTCAAAAAATAAATAGCTAGATTCCCAGGATGCTGGGCAGTGTCATCGTTTACTTTGAGTCACAGTAAGAAAGACAGAGTACAAAATACAGTTTACGCCAGTACTCAGTGTGCGCAAACAGACACGGACACACATAGGCACACATACATATACAAACATGTACACAGTCCTAGGCAGGCCCACATAAGCTAAAACAAAGCCTTCATAAAATACACGCCACTACTGTGGGTGAGGCACCCATTCATCCCTCCATTTGTTTTATCTACTCCATTTTATTTTTTTAAAAGAAAGTCACAGTCCATGAAATTCATTCACAACCCATCACTAGGTCACTACCCACCATGTGGAAAATCATTACCCCATAATATTAAGTAGCCACAATGTAGTGTCTACTTTCATTCTCCATGGCTCCTGCTTTTCTGACTTCCTTCCCGTAACCATATGTCGTCTGTATAGGCAGACTAACTTTATGATTAATTTTCAGCATGTTCACCAGTAAGCCCAGGGTCTTCAGCTCCAACTGGGCCCTGACACCAGTAGGCAGGATAAACGCATTCATTGTGGGTCGAAAGGCACGCTTGGCTCTTCCTTCTCTGTCTTTTCCTATTTGAACATGCTGCTTTTTCAAAAGCATGATATCGCACAGCCATAACTGGAACAGACGATCCGCAGGAGATAGGCCTTCCCTCTGAGCCGCAAAGGCAGCTATCTCACGGGGCAGGAAGTGATGCTGACACCCTGATACAGGGAGCAGTCCTGATGACACCGTTTTTCTTACCTTTCCTCCAGCCTGTCAGGGGCCCCCCGGACACCCCGCGCCACCCGCCAAGGCTTCTCCCTCCCAGCAAAGGCATGCCTCCACCCATTCCCTGCCCTCCCCAGCCAAGGTATCACCTAGGACCTCATTCCCCCGCCTCACCCCAGCTTCCAGGCCAATGCTACGTCCTGTTAATTCTGTTGTCAGAAATGTCTCATTTCAGTTCCTCGAATATGGTTCTCCCACCACCGGACGTCCGCACATGACTTCCCTTCGTTTTTCTCAACCCTGTGTCCCCATCCTGTGGCTCCTCTGGGACGCAACCCCCACAGAAACCCTTACACTCAGGCCCCCTGTCTAAACAGTAACTCTCTTTATCTAGTTTCAACCTCTAAGTCTCAATTTTCCTAAGAGCACTTATCACTTTGGTAATTTCTGTCTTTGTCTTTTCCCTCGTTTGTCTCTAAAATACATGCTTCCACAGGTCCGGGTTGGAACTGTTTTGTTCATCATACAAATGAATAAATACGAGTTTTATAAGCTTCTTGGGCTCTTTAAAAAAATCTTTAAAATAATTCCTTCAAACACCGCATTCTCTTCTTTCGGAGGATTTATTTCTTTAAGCAACTAGCGATCTAACTAGAGGAAAGATTAATGAGAGACTCAAGTATCTGCTCAAGAACGAAGATCTGATCATTAACAGCCTAAATAGGGTAATTAGCTATACAGTCGGAATGCAGTGTGCAGGCTTAAATTAGTAGTGTATAATTGAGCCTCATTTAACTGCAGGAGAATTTCACTGAGAGAATTTTATTTACATAAGAAAAATGTCTTAGAATGCTTTTAAGAGAATTTAAGCACGTCTTTGCCAAATCGCTCCTTCCTTATCAAATACAGCTCAGCGCAGCCATCCTGTTCTCTGGGCCCCATGTGCACAGGTAGCACCACTCTTTCTGGCCAAGGGATTCCTTCCAAGCAGCTCAAGGTCCAACTGGGGCTTCATGATTCCTTGGATATCTTGATACTTTCATAAACATAGCAAGCCCCCAAATGTGATGATTTGTTGTCCTGAGCTTGTTTTCAGAAAAAATTCAAAACACGTACATCTTCAATATCCAAACAAACATTTAAAGCAACGCTGTGGAAGGTGGAGGGAACAGCAGGTGAGCGAGGCAAACATGGGGGTTGCTTTGTGTGCTCAGAGGGGCTGCTGTCTTTGGGGGAGGCAGCGTCAATACACACAAGCCAATTAGATTGAGGGCAATTAGGGGTGAAGTTGTCTGTTTTCAAAGTGGTTCAGGAGATTCCATAGTGGGTTAGACTTTGCGGTAAGTGTTTAGAGGGGAAGGATTACAAAGACCAGAGTAAGTGTTGAAAGCCTTCCCTTCTGCTTTTAAGCAGGTGCAAATGCAATCAGATGAAGACGGAGGAAAACAAAAGGCCAGCTCTTGGTGCATTTGCTCCCAATGTAAATACTATCCTGGATTTCTCTCCTTTGCCTCTGCTGTGCTGCTCAAATGAGTTTGGTCTATGCCTGCTGTGTGCATATGCTCACCACCCACTGACATCTTCTTCAAAATAAATTTAACTGCACAAGTAGTGCACTAATAGAGTCTTCTTTGGAAATATTCAAATACATGAAACTATGAAATAAGACACAGAAGTCTGTCTTTCCTTCCCTGAAGTCACTCATGACTTAAGAGGCATTTGACAATTCACATTCTGATGGATATCTGCTGATATCTTCCTCTCTGTTCACTTACATTTGCAACTTTATACACATACACACACATTCATGGCCTTTTGTACATAACATCATATGTTGTTCTGTCATGGCTTCATGTTATGTCTTGGACATTCTTCCATGGAGGAGTATGTGTACATTTACCTTGCTGTCTTTTAAATGACTGCATAATATGGATGCACCCAAATTTATTTATTCACCCCTCTGTTGGCATTTAGGTTTGTTTACAATGTTTCATTTCTTAAAAGGTGCTGCAGTGCACTTCCTGTGCATACACTGGTGTGCACATGTCTGAGTATTTCCACGGGATCGAGTCCTTGACGGGGACAAGCTGAATGGAAATGTATGCAGCTCTCACATTTGGAATTTGCTAGCAGATTGCCCACCAATAAACAAAAGCCTTCACTAATTTATACTCCTGGCAGTGGGTGTTCATTCCCCCACACCCTTATTAAGACATTTTATCAATATTTTATATTTTTTAACTTTTTAATTCTCTCAAATATTTTAATTTCTTTCCTAATCTCTTGGATGAAAAATAGTATCCTGTCTTAATCTGCATTGATTTGGTCAAGATCTACGGAAATTCTATTCAGAAACGAGTTAAAATATGATTAACTTCATTTATGAAAAATTGACATTTTTGCAATATCAAGTTGTCTAATCCTGGAATTTGGTGTGCCTCTCCATCTCCCCAGGCCTCCTATTATGCCCTTTGGTAAGGATTCATAGTGTCCTTTAAGTTCGTTTCCTGTATTACCAGCTCTTTGTAGCTAGATATTTAATATTTTATTGATCTAGCATGTGGGATATCTTATCATTATATTTCATTGATTGTAGCTATTCTGGAGTGCCTTTTGCCAGCAGGCACACACATGGACATTCTTACTTAATGTCACAACGTTCCTAAGAGGTAACATTGTCTCATTCTACAGAAGAAGAAGTTGAGGCTCTTGTAGGTTGTACTGTATTCTAGGTTGTGCAGACAGGAAGACACTGGGCAGAGCAGTCTGACTTCCTCGAAATCCCCCGCTTCCTTGCTTTCCTGACCCCATGCCATCCTGAGTCTCTGGCCCTCCTCTCCTGCTGTGTCTTTTGCTGGCACGTTTCCTCTGCACCTCCACGTGGGGTCCCTGGACATCAGTTCCTGTAAAGGGCTCCTTGACATGCAGCTTGGCTTGTATCACCCATTCCACGTGGCCTAGCATATACAGGGCTGAACTCCTGTCTTTCCCCAGAACAGAGACCCCCGTCACCCAACTGCTCTGCTCTGTCGATGAGACCACCATCCTGATGGTCCCTCAGACTGAGCCCTCCGCAGCGTTCTGTTCTTTGTTTAGTTTGCATGTTTCTGCACGCATCACTTTTGTCCCACTGGTGCTGTTCCTGCACTGAGTGCAGGCCTTGCTGTGCACACATGGGCCGTGACGCAGCCAGGGAGCAATGGCTGAGCACGTGGGCTCCCTACCAGAACGCCAAGGAATCGCTCTGGCTGGGATATTTCTAGTTTGTGAACATGTAAGGCACTTAACCTCTGTTCCTTACTTCTGTTATCTGTACAAATGGGAATAATAACAGTACCTGCCACATGGGGGCATTGTGAGAACAAAACAGGTCAAAATACAGGACGTTTAGAGCAATGGTGGCTCATACTAAGCATGCAATACTTATGGCTCTGACTACAGTGCGTATTAATACCCAGATGCCTCAGTATCCAAATGTCCACTGTGTAAGGGTAACCATGACATTGGATGAGGGCCACACTGCTCCAGGAGGACCTCATCTCAACTAATTACATCGGCAATGACCCTTTTTCCAAGTAAGGTAACATTCTGAGGTCCTGGGGCTTAGGACTCAACTTACACATTTTGGAGAAGACACAGTTCAACCCATAATACCAGGTTAGATGTCTTATTTTAAGGGCTCCTCTCTTCTCCCTCTATATGCAGCTTTCAACATAATTTTCTTTAAACAATCGCTTTTATCAGGCCACTTAATTGCTCCAGAAATGTCTGTGGTGCCTTCATGCCTTTATCTAATCACGGCTTGGCACCCACCCATCACATCACGGAACAGACACACCTCACAGCCAGAGGGCAAGTTAAATGCCATTCTCATCTGTGCCTGAATCCAGAGAAACTGATAACTTTAGAGTTACCATAGATTATACATTTTTTTTCTATTTCCACTTCTATTTCAGTTAATGCCAATTTACCTTTCAAATGAAAAAGAGGTAAGATGTTCATTCAGAGACTCATCTCATTTCTAAGGCTGTAGACTTAGAACTTATATTTCAGTCTCATGTTCCTTGAGTTTTTCAAAAACTTGTAAAACTGCCTAGTAGGAAGCTTGGTCCCATGACACAGGATGGCTGTCTGTTGGCAGACACAGCTGATAAAAGTTTCATTGTATTGTGCCACCATTTGGCATCTTATTAGGAGAACCATCTGTTCTTTAATAACTATTAACTCAGTTCCAATGGCAATAGCAAAAAAGGAAAAAAGAAAAAACCTTAAGATATATTTCAGACTAAGTGAAAAAATCAAATGTGCTTTTAAAATCTTCCTAAAATAATACTGTCCCTATTGAAGATCTAACAGCCTGGCTGTGCAGAAAAAAAGCCAGAGAGCATAATGAAAGAATAATTAACATCAAAATCTTAAAATATGCTCATTTTCATATAAGAATATATTATACTCACTCCTAGAGGGGAAAAATACTTTTCATAAATTATACATGAGGAAGTTTCAGGCTAAAACCTAAAAAGAGATATTTTGGTTTGCTGTCTTTTCACCCAGCCCTAAGAAGAGACATTTCATATACATGCAGTGATAGACTCTTTCATCCGCCCGTCTCAACAAATATTTTTGGGTAGTATAGCCAAGCACTGTCTTGTTCTGTATAATGGAGAGGAAAAATTAAACAAGATAAACCATAATTCTTGCTATTCTTGCTGGAGGAGAGAAATGTTAAGCGAATCTCAAACACGCCCAAGGTAACTTCCCAGAGATGTAAAGTCAGGTGCCCTGAGCATGAGTAGCCCTAGGTTGGTGGAGGCCGACCTTGCTGGAAAGTTGACTCAGTATCTGAGGCCAGAGCGACAGGAAGGAGCCAGCCAGTGGAGATCGGGTCTCAGGACCCTCCAGGTAGAGTGATTAGAAGAAGTGGTGGGAGGGGGAGAGAGAGGATGCGGAGCTCTCAGAGAGGTGGCCAACGCCCAAGCCGTCCTAGTCACCCTGAGTGAGTCGGTCCAGTGGGACTCTGTCAAGACAGTGAATGGTCTTCATGGTTCCTTGTGCTAAATGATCCTGGATGCTGGGAGAGCGGGCTGAGAGGAGGTGTGGGGGAAACAGGGTGCTCAGGGCTGGGAGCCTTTGAGCTGGGAGGTGCTGCAGAGAGAGGGGGAACCAGGTGGTTCGGGATGTGTTTTGGAAGTAGGATCAGAACGGCTTTTTTTAGATGAGATATGAGGGGTGAAGAACGAGTAATCTAGAAAACTTCGGAATATGCATGTTATGTTCAGATGCTGACAACTATGCTGGGAAATGTTCAGTTCAGATAAACTCGGGGAGGAGGTCCCCAAGTTTCTATCAACATCTCTTTCTACTGCAGAATGGGTTTCTGAAGGCAATGGCCCATGGCCCTCCTCTCCCCACAGCCCCTCACTGGGCTGCAGAAAGGCACCCTAGCCTTGCCATGGCTTTCTGTGCCTTGCTGGGGCACTGTTGTGACCCAGCTCCAAGTGGCAGAAGTGTGATGTAAAAGGCAACCATGTCACTTCTACTTTGATGCTTTTTCTAATACACAAGGTTGCTTCACATAAGTAAGCAAATACATGAATGATTAAAAGTGAGCCCTACTATGTCTGTGCCCCTTGGGTTCTTGCCTGTGTGGCTCAGGCAGGCCTGCAGGCCTTGGGCAGCATTATGTACATCCTGTGGACTGATCTGTCCTATCCGAACAGCAGGATAACAGACATTATGTTTACTTTTATGGAGACCATCCCTAAGGGATGGCTGTTAGATGGCATCCATGTATGAGTCTCCACTTCAATAGCAGAACAAGGAGGACGCTGCTCATCATTTGTCTATCAAACATGAACACGCCAGAGTTTCACGAGGTTGCGGGTCTTGTCTGAGGTCCCACCTGGAAGGTGACATGGACAGGTTGGGAATCCGGATCGCTTGGATACCAAAACCCAGGTTTTTCTTTCACATTTGAGAGGAATCTTTCAAAATGGGTGGGTTCGCTGTACCTGGTACCAAGGAAAGATCTTTTCACTTGATTCTTTACAAGAACGTGAAAAAAATTAGCTGAGTAGATTGAACAAGCAGACAAATAAAAGATGCTTTCATATATAGTTAATTATCCATATCAGAACACTACACGAGGCTATACACAGGTTTCGTGATAAATACCAGTTTTCCTCCCTGGGTGCTGGTCGCTGCCTTCACGCAGGTGAAATGAGGATCATGCTTGTTCCTGATCATACTCCAGTTTCTTCCCTCCCATCCCATTTCCTCACCTGGAGGCCACATCTCCAGCCCTAAGACTGAAATCTGTTTGGACTGTAAGCTCCCTGAAGACAGAGGCTGTGTCTCATTCCTCCTCGGATTCCCAAAGCCCTTTGCTGGCCCAGTGACTGGGGGTACCACTCCACTCCGGCGCCTCATACATGGCATCTCCCAGAATCAGCTCCAGAACGCTCCCTTCTGCAGATGCACAGGCCTGCTTTCTGCAGCTCAGATCTTCCACTACCCACAGTTGGGTAAACAGCTTTCTACAACTGTTGCTATTTTAATTTCTGCCTCTGACATGATTGTACAGAAAACCCCAAAAGGTATCATGTTGGCCCCTTAAGAGCTGTCGCCGTGTGTTCTCCATGGCTGAGCACTGCCACATGGAAGGAATGTGGCCATAGGACTCCCACCCTGTGTGTCCTGACCACACTCCCAAGTGTGAAAATTCCCCATTTTCTTTGGTGGTTTTATGTCCTTAGATAGAAATATCCCGCTAGCCTCTGTGCTGAGCTGAGCCAGGCTGGCGGAACTGGTACCAAGTTGTGGATTTGTTTTAGTAGCATCAGTATACAACCTCATATCAACCAACATCAGAGAACCATACCAGCACTTAATTCAAAGCCCATTTACTCTTGGTTACACACACCTCTAACAGCTTCAGTATGTCTGGTCTCTCCCTTGGCATGCCGGATGCATCACATTGTGAGTGAGTGGACAGGGCTACTGACAGAAGAGAGAAGTAAGAGCTAATGGCCTGGCAGTAAACGGGGAGCAGATAAACTAGTAAAGACAGAGCCAAGGGCTTAAATGCCTGGGGACAATTGAGTACATGCTGAGAGGCCAGGACAGCCTCCGAGCAGGTGCCCCTAATAACTGAGCAGCATGACCAGTGTCCACAGTGATGACCCTGAACCCTAAACTCGTTCACTATTGTTCAGTTGACAGATTTGCAATGTGTGTAATATGCAAAATGTATAAACTATATGTTAAAAAAGTTTTCATCCAAAGTGCTAATGATCTTCCAAGGGAAATAAAGTTACCTAAAAAAATGTTGGTTTTGCACAATTGTGTGTTAGTAGAGGGATGTGTGTGTGTGTTTGTGTGTGTGAGGGAGACAGAGATGGGGACAAGGATAGAGCGTTTGTATGTGTACAGTTGATTTGTATCAATATTTTATATTTGAATATTTGCTTATACTAACGGAAGCATATTCTTTAGTCCCATTTAAGGATGTGAACAAATCATTTGCTCTGTATGATACCCAAATGTCTGGGCATCTACTGCAGGATGGAGGTGCAGTGGCAAGTTAGTGGTGGGGACGCTTCCTTGTCACCATGGAGACAGGCCACCTGCTGCTCTAATGACCTGGTGTGCCCTCATGTCTCAGGACTCCAGACTGTACCCAGAGACCCTGGGTCTTCATGGCCCTCTCCTAATCAAAGGCCTTCATCCTTAAAATATTGATCGATTTTGAGATGGGTTTCCATGTGAAACAGGAGATAGAGAGAGAGAGTTCCAGTTAAGGACAGGTCTATGGTCAACCTTTCTCCCTGCCTGTGAACTTCTCAGAAAATGTATGAAAAAAACAAGGCTAAAGTTCTCCTGAAACAACATGCCTTAGAAGAGTCTTATTTAGCATGCTAAGCGAGTAAAAAAAGTTCAATATTAGGGGAGCAAAGTGAGCGATTACATTAAATGTGCCCGGAGAAGAGCGCTCTCCCGGGACGCCGCTGGGTCAGGAAGGGCAGAGGCTGCGCCTTGGACCGCCCAGCATGCTGAGGACCCGGCTGTGGAATGCTTTCCACGCACACTCTGCTGACGGCGGTCAATCCTAAGGAAAGTACCCCACGTGAGAAAGTTGCCAGGAATTACAGACATTCCTTCGTTGTCCCTCTCTGTACTTTAAAGAAACTGGTTATTAAAACATTATATGAGTAGGCAAGATGGACTGAAGGAAAAATGTTTCAGTTATGCACCATATATATTGGTAAGAAATGGTTAGTGTGTAGTGATATATGACAAGTGTGTAAAAGGCATTTTTAGTTGCTTTCTTTGTGGGGGAGGATAAGCAAAACTATCTAGGACATACAGCATTCATTTTTCCAACTATTCTAATATTTAGTATATTTCAAAATAATTAACTAATAGAATTGTTTAAAAAAGTGAATGTAATACTTAACGATATTGCATATTACTTTAATAGTTTGTTTTCTTTTCTGAAAAGCTTATGCGAGATCAGTATTTGTTATGATTTTTTTTCTTATCCATGTCTTTTCTTGCACAGAAATCATAAGCCATTGTTATTTCATTGGCGTAGTTGACCTATGAATAAAGTAGAGTCTTTACATGAAATACCCTAGAGATGTTTTGTTTTTGTTATTTTCACATGGCAAATGCTTTATTTTCAAATGAACATTAAAACATAAAATGCAAATATTGAAACATAGAACAGGGACGGAGATCCTGTTGCCATTTTCAAAGCAGGCATGAGGATATCTACAATAACAATATTTTGAGACTGCTTAACTCCAAACCCTCAAATGAGAAAACCATCACAGAGACAGGAGTAAGGGAACATGGTGGGATGTAGGGGTAATACTCACAACTTAGATATCTGAGACCTGAAATTGATGAAGGCAAGACGTCTACTAAATTCTGATTAAAATAAACCAAAGGCAGTTTCAAATGAACCTAAGGAAAACCAACATAAAATAAGGTGACCTCTTGGCATTTTAGTCCTCTCCCAAACAGAGAAAACCACATTGTTTTTGAGGCGGAATTGCACCAGATGCAGAAATACCCCACAGGAAGGAGGCTAGAGGTGGCAGGCACCTGGGTCACCCACTCTGTAGTCGTAACAACTCACTTTGGAGTTTCCTCTTCTGCCTTTATGCGGTTTATCAGCGAATTATAATTGACCTGGAAAGATTATCTTTAGACATTTATGCATTTACATTTTCAGAGGAAAAGTTGTCTTTATCTTTCTTAGAGCAGCAGTTCTTGTCGATCCCTTCCTCTTAGATGTTTCTGTGCCGTCAAAGTAGTCCGGGCAGACATCACAGTCACCGACCAGCATACACCAAGTCCACACTGTACACTTAGCTGTGAAGGAGGAATGACTAGCAGGGCATTTTTCTCCCTGAAGTGAAAATAGTTTTTGTCAATTATTTGAGTAATAGTGAGGAATAGCAGAGTATACTAGTGCAATGAATATAGGATGAATTGATCTTTGTCTTAGCATATAGCAATAAGTGCTGGTTATTATTATGAAGGACAGTATTATCTGGGAAGTTTGTGGAACACTTATTGCTTTATAATCTAACATTTTTGTTTAACTGAAATACTTCAAACTGTGGCAAAAGTTGATATTTCCATGAGATAGAAATTTACAAAAGAAGTTAATACTCCCTTAACGCCTCACATTCTGAGAGAAAAGTGATGCTCAAAGAAAATCTGCTAAATTCGCTACATGCCAATTATCTGCCAGTCTGGTGCTGTAAGATCGTGACCTAAAAAATCAATTTATGAGATTAGATTTTCTAAGTATGTATTTATTGGGCAGCGTACTTACTACACAACTGAGTAATTGAAAAATTTAAAAAGCTTGGACCCTTAAACTAACACACCACGTGCACACATGTCATACACACACACACACACACACACACACACTAATAGCCTTTGCATGACGTTCCTTCAGGTGAGAAAATAATACATGTATGTATATTCAATGACTTTGTTTATGTGATGGTACTAACCAGGTAATCATTTTCTTCTATTTCAGGATCTAGATTTCTCATCACATCCACGGGAGCCTTGTATATTAAAGATGTACAGAATGAAGATGGATTGTATAACTACCGCTGTATCACGCGGCACCGATACACCGGGGAGACGAGACAGAGTAACAGCGCTCGCCTTTTTGTATCAGGTAAAAACTCACAAAGGTTGGGTTTACTATGGCTAGTATCTCTTTGTTAGCATCTGGAGATGACTCAACAAAACTGTGGAATTCACGACTCAAGTGAAGCCCTTGTGGCTTTTTCCCAAAATACTTTAGCGCCAAAAGGTTTTTCAGAAACCAATGCCAGTACAGATATAGATATTCCAAGTGAAGTCACATTTTGGAGAATTCCAGATTCCTTTGCTCCAACACAACTGCTCTTTTGAAGACAACACCTCCGTGCCCTATGTGTGTGTGTTGTACTGACGATACCATGCTTCCTATCACACAGATCCAAGGGAGAAGCACAGGGTCCTTCGCTCCCTGTATTGTGTCCAACAAGTTTGGGGAAATCACCCACATCTGACGTTAAGGATATTCACACCCTCCCACTCCCTTCCAGGATTATCCTCAAGGGAAGGGAGTGTGAAAGCGCTGGACTCTACCCTGGCAAATAAGTCAGTTTTGTGACTTCTTTTATGGGATTTATTCTTTGAAGAAACAGCAACTTATTGCATGATCTTCACCATTGGCTGGTTACTGGCCCATCAGTCCAGCGAACAAAGAATCTGCTCACATGGTGGTGCCGTAGCATCTCATGGAGCAGTGTGGAAGTGTGAAATGTCCATCTCAGAATTAGAGATCAAAAGCAAAATAGCTGACCTTTGCCTTTGTGGCTGTAGAATGTAAAACTGCTCCGTGCAGCGAGTAGCTATTTCATTTGTAATGATGCTTTATGAAGGGAGAAGAGGGGGAAAGTTGTTAAATGTTGGGGTGATTAAAAGCAGGGTCACCGGAACACCCCCTTACTGTCCTTGATAAAGCTCTACCTGGATTCCTGTTCACATGCACATCCTTAAAATAGCCAAAGCCCACCTGTCTTTTAAGGTACAGCACAAACATAAGTCAGAATTAAGTGATTTCTCCTCTGAACTTGACAATACTGGTCCTTTACCATGTCAACTGTTACTTTATCCCTTGTGCTATGGTATGTTTTGTCACCTCCAGTAAGGGTAAGAATAATCAGTACAATAAAAATATACTCCATTTTAAAAAATGGTAGAGAAACATGAATTCGAAAATGAATGAACTGTGACATTATCTTAGCCCACGGTAGCTTTAGGGACAGGGGAATGCTATACTTGTTCAGAATGTCCAAGAAAAGGTCCTGTTTGCATCAAAGGGGAGCTTCAAAATGACCACACTGAGACAAGAAAGGAGAAGGTTTCGGGGAGGGGGTGGAACTGGGTGTGAGATGAATCTGAGTTTAGCAAAAGAAGCACATAATCACTTCTCCACCCAACAACATGAATTAAGTGATGATAATCTGGGAGCCCATCTTTCTTGAGAGAGAACCTTGAAAAGAAAAACCTACAAAGAAGGAGGAATCCCCAAGAAAGGGGAGAACCCCCCAAGGTGGCTTGCTTCTCGCTCCCCTGAACCACTAGGTACTGAATTTCAGTTTTCCCTCAGGATTGGAAGGACACGTTTACTTCTCTTACTTCAAAGTTTGCTTTGTTTTGTTTTTGGTTTTTTAAGAATGCTTCACTGGTGTTTCAAAAATTGAGAGCAGGACTCATGAGCATTTGGTGCCCATGGAAGTGATGGGGGCCTCGAGCCCTTGTGCAGGGAAGTGCGGAGGTCCGAGCATAACCTGGGAAGGAGTATCCCACGCTAAGACAGCAGCAGAAGAGAGGAGAGGGCGTGAGAGGGCGTGGGACTGAACATCTGGGGTTAAAGGTGGGGTCATAGTTGCAAGGGGAAGGGAGGGGTCATCAGAGCCACAAGCCATCGAAAGCCTCCGAAGAGTCCCCTGCGTGTGGCAATGAACACTTACAATTCTGAGTCAGAGAAATTTTAATGAAATAGTTGAGGGAGGAAATTGTTAATGCTAAAAAATGAGAACATAGACACTAAGCACAGATTATATTCTAGAATTCTAAGCTTTGAAGGAAAAGAGAAATCATTTTTATTCTAAATTTATTGAGCAACGGGTGCGTGGGATTTGGGCCCCAGTGGGACATGTTCGTAAAGAGGTTTGGACGATGCCAACCGCTCCTGAAACTAAAGTGGAGTAACTAGGATGGTGAAGGAGAAAGCGCACAGCTGACATCACCACCAAAGCTAGGGGACAGGGGCACACCGAAGATGCGTGGGTGCGGACAGCGTACTGACACCCGGAGCAGCACGCAGGAACAGCAGCAGCGGGGGCGGGTGCTGGAAGGGAAGACCCACGGGGACTTGACATACTCACAAACGTGCAAAATCGTCCCAGAAGTGCTCACCTCCAAAAGCAGAGGACCGTCCTTTGAGTGGAAACCTGGGAAATGTGTCTAAGAATATTCACAACCTTTGGACAGACCCCTTTGGGCTCTGAGTTCACACTGAGTGCAGGAAGGCCGTGAGCATGGTCAGTATTGACCACAAAGCTCAACGGGGGTCTGATCCTGGGAGCTGTCAGAGGGAGTCAGCAAACACTCCTTTCAGAAGAACAGAGCCCCACCCTGAGGGAAACTACTGGGTTTAGGTATCAAACTGAGGCAGAGTAGGGTGCTAAGAGGAACAGACAGAAGGACCAGGTAGCATGGGGGGGCCCGAGAGGAATGCCATCCTATAAAATACTGTAACAGGGGAAATTAATGTTTATGCTATTTTTATTTTATTTTATTTTATTTTATTTTATTTTATTTTATTTTATTTTATTTTATTTTATTTTATTTTATTTTATTTTATTTT
>JAQQAC010008350.1:99063903-99131600 GCA_029783875.1 Phataginus tricuspis | reverse complement strand
TTATTTTATTTTATTTTATTTTATTTTATTTTATTTTATTTTATTTTTATTTTTTTACAATTTATTTTATTTTAGTATCATTAATCTACAATTACATGAGCAATATTTGTTTATGCTATTTTTATTTGGAAAATTTTCAGAACAAGGGAAAAGATAAAATATAACATCAGAGAATTAAGTAAAATCTTTGAAATGTCCAGTAGAAACCATCAGTACACACTTGTTATTCATTTACTATGTATTTCCAAGCTCTTTCCACTGAAACGGCCCAGAAGCAAGGGGCAACCGATGGCAACGAGCACCTCTAATCCCTAGGTCAGAGTCTCCTTTAAATATCATTCCCCACGAGAAGATCAGGGCTCCTTGGAAAAATGGTGGATTGTAGCTCTGGGGCAGGAAATGCATGAAATGAGCCTGAAATGTTGCTGGGGTCTTGTCAAAATCACACAGGAGGCATCTGAATGAAGGGGCTCTCCTTGGCCAGAGGCGTGATGCATTCAATATCAAAAGTTACTACTACATTTGGTCAATGACCACTAAATACTCTAAAAATCCCTCAGTTCATTATGAACACCTACACACACAGATACACATATATACTTACGTACTTATGTACACATATACTCTCAAGTACACACATACATTACATTTAACGATAAGAAAAGCAGTAAGTCTCACTGGTCTACATGGAGGGAGGACACCCACACACCCCCTCTTGATTTGGATAATAGGTGATTAAAGAGAACAATAAAAATTCTCCCTGTCTTTCTGTAGCTACTGTATTTCATGATAACCAAATAACCCCAGTTCAGGAAGAAAGTTCTTATTTTCAGAATAATTCCATGTACTGAATGTGAAGGAAATAAGAAAATTAGAAAAGCACCGTTTTCAACACTTAAAAAAATAATTCATTCAGACAAACATTGTCATAGAAACTCGCCAATCAATTTAGCATCACCGAATGTGGGGAAGCCATACGTTACGGGGATGCAATAAGAAAGGAAGAAGGTTGAATTTGATCTAATCAATCCATTAGAACTAAATTCCGGTTTATAAGAAAAGTGGCAATAGAGAAATACGTTAAATGACACCATGAAGAAAGAAATTCAGAATGTGGGATTTCCTAAAAAACCTCTCACGTGGTTTGTTGAACAAGTCAAAGTTGAGAGGAGAAGCGAGAGGAGGGAGGGTCTGCTCTGGATTAAAGAGAATCCAGAGACTAACTGGTAACGAAGAACGCTCTGATTTAATTAGTTCCACTGTTAACAATAATAATAATAAAGCTTTTCTTGAATCTCATCAGGAGAAAATGAATATAGAATAGATAATAGACATTACCAAGTGGTTATTATTACTCTTGTGTGGTACTGGCATTGTGGATTTATAAGAAAATTCTTGTTTTTATTAGAGAAACGTACTAATGGCATAGTGATAAGATTACTCAGGTTCTATAATGTGACCCCAGTATGTTAGCACCAAAGCGAACACTATAGAGAAATAAAGTGACAGCTGAAAGATAAAAATATATGTGAGCCCTGTTGTATCTGGATGCATATATGAGATCCATTATATTGCTTTCTCCACCATTGTGTGTTTCCAAACTTTTGTGATAAAAAATAATTGTTTTTAATGTACATAAAAAGTTTGAAGACAAGGCAATGAAAACTAAATATAATACTGTTTGATTGCACTAATTTTATATGTGACCAAATACCCCCATGAGAACCTGTTTCCAGCATTGCTTCAATTGTGTACTTAAAAAAGAAATGTCCCATTCCTCTTTTGTAAAATAATTTTGTGGAGATTTCATTAGCAACTATAAGCTTCACTAATTTTAAGTATACAATTCAGTAATTTTAGTAAATATATTGATTTGGGCAACCATCACTGTGATCCAATTCTAGAGCATTTCCCTAACCCAGAAAGATCCCAGGTGCCCATGTGTACTCAATTCTAATTCCCTTCCCAAGCTCCAGGCGACCACTGATCTACTGTCTAGCTCTACAAATTCGCGTTTTCTGCATATTGCATATAATCGAATCTTATAATATGTGGCTTTGTAGCAGGCTTCTTTCACACAGCACAATCTTTTGAGGTTCATCCATCCTCTAACATGTACCACTAGTGCATTCTTGTTTAATGCTGAGTAATATTCCATTGTATAGATTTACACATTTTATTTATCATTCACTAAATAATGGCCATTGGGATCATTTCCACTTCTTGGCTATTATGATAATCGTATTCTGAACATTTGTGTACTAGTCTTTGAGGGAACAATGTTTTCATTTGTCCAGGGTAGATACCTAGGAATGAAACTTTTAGGCTTTATAGTAACTTGAAATTTACTGTAAGAAGACTGTAAGAAACTGCTAAAACATTTTCCAAAGTGGCTGCATCATTTTACTTTCCCATCAACAAAGAATGAGGGTTCCCACTTCTTTTCCATGAACACCTATTGTTGTTTTCAGTTTTTATTCCAGCCATCCTAATGGGTGTGATGTACTATTTCACTGTGGCTTTAATTTGTGTTTCCCCAGTGGACAAGGATACTGAACATCTTTCCATGTGCTTATTATTCATCTGTATGTCATGTCTTCTTTGATGATATATTTATTCAAATATTTTGCCCAGTGTTTGATTGGGTTGTTTTTTCTTATAAAGATGGAAGGGTTCTTTTTATTTTGGGGATGTAAGTCTTTATTAGAAATACCACTTGCGAATATGTTCTTTTCTTAAATGGTATCTTCATTTTTTCAGAAAACTATTTTAAATATTTAAAATTTTTTGACGAAGTTTAATGTACTGATTTTTTGCCTCCTTTGTTTTGGCCGTGGTGTCGAAGAACCCTGCCGAACCCAAGGTCATGAAGATTTTTTCCTCTTTTCTTCTAAAAGTTTTGTACTTCTAGCTGCTGCATTTAGATCTACGATACATTTTGAGTTAATTTTTGTAGGCGGTATGAGGTAAAGGTATAAATTCTTCTTTTTGATATGGATATCCAATTGTCCTCACCCATTCTCTTTAAAAAGAGTCATTAAAATTATACAGCATTATCTTAAGCATATTTAAGAAATTTCTATCAATAATTAGTATTAGAATAAAAAACTTTAAGTTCAAATCACTGGGTACTGATTTTTTTTATGACAGGCATTGGAAGGGGGCACTTTCTGTTTTCTGAGTTGTGAACTTGTCCTGCAAAAATTTTTATTAACCACCCAACCAAAGGACTAATGCCTTCCTGTGTCACCTTTTCCAACTCTAAGCCTACCTCCTACTCTAAGTATTTTGAAACTAGTTAGTCCATAAGAAAGTAACTTGTTCTTCAAAGCAACACTCTCCTAAGTCCATCCAGAATTTCCTTCAGGGGTGGAATAAAGCCATAAAGCCTTTGCTGGCAAGCGCTCTGTACCTGGTGTCATGGGCTTTTTATGTCACTAATCCCTTGGGAGCCCCACACTCTGACATGTGCATGAGCATAATTATAGAATACAGAATTCTGCAGCTAGTGAACAGAATTCTGCAGAAAAATCCTGGAAACCCAGTCCCGCAATCCTTAGGAGAGAATTTAGGTTCCCTCATCATATCCCGTGAGGACATCCACATTTATGTTCTCATAAAGCACCTGCAAAGAGAGAAGAGCCACACGTTTGTCACGGACCTTGATCTCTGAGGATCGCGAAGGAAGTCACAGGGTGCAGGGTCAGCGGACTGTTCTGCTTTCTCTTATGCCTGCTCACTGCCCCCCGGTGGCGGCCTATAGAATCACAGCACTTTAAAGAGGCCTTCCACGTGGCTTATTAGATAGAATGGAGGATAGTCACTCTTTGCTTTCCAGTTGTCTGCAGGTGAATCAAAACAGCTACAGTTCTTTTCTGACAAGGTAACCATAAGAACATCTGAGGGTCCAGGAGCCCAGATCCATCCTGTTCGGTCTTTGTGGAGACCAGTGTGGCCACTCACTCATGTGATCTAGTGCAAGTTCCGAACGGGAGAAAATAGGAGAGAGGACGACGATAGACCACTGTGTTTCATTTTTAGCATCCGGTCAGGAATCTCCGTCTCTGCATTCTCCATCAATGATCGCTAAGCACATCAGTTCCTCCAAGAGAGCTTGGACATTGAGCTGAGTGGTTTCCACTGACCCCGTTCTTGAGAACACTGAATCTTTCTCTTCACCGAGGTCAAGAATATAATGCAGGCTGAACATCGTGTGGTAGAACAGACTACGTATATGTTGCTTGGAGCTTTTTAAAAATAAGGCCATGTCATCAGTGACCATGTAGAAGCTTTTGTTTAACCATTGAGTCCTTGCCACACCTTCATTGTCTTCATTCCTTCATCTCACCTCAGTCGTGGCGGCTGTCCCAAAGCCCCCCAACCACCTTCCCTTTCTATTATGGCATCCTCTTCTGTTTCCTTCAGTGCACCTGCTACAAGCTGAATTACCTTTATGTATTTGTTTTCTTATAGAGTGTCTGCCCCCTTCCATCCCCACCACACGAACTAGGATAGACGTTCCATGAAGGCATCATCTTGCCTGTCTTGTCCAACACTGTGTCTCCAGGTCCTGACTCTGTGCTGGTCCTGGACTTGGGGTTCAAACAATATTGTGAAATGCATAAATGAAGCACTTTTCAATTCAATAACTATGCGTAGACTCATATTCTTGTGAAATAAGTGTCACTAATATTAACTGTTTCTGCCACTATTGCTTTTTTTCAAAGGGGCAGTCTGATGGTCTCTGGTTATAAGACAATCCAGTTCTCAGCCTAAGCTGGCGACTCCAGTGGAAGCATGCTGATTCCGGAGTTCTTAGTTACTTAGTGGGGAATGAGAAGCAGAAGCTTTATTGCTTCAAGCTTTTGCAAATTCTTGGCAGAAGAAATGTATATGAATAGGATTCTCTTTTCTGCTCATATGTAAAATTGTTAAGATCTGCATTAGTAGTTGGTATGATATATAGAATGTAAATGATTATACCCAAGGCCCAGTGATTCTCAAAGACCGCTTCAACTCATTCACCCTATCTAAGAGTTTTTCTTTCTTCTGCAGACCCAGCGAACTCAGCCCCATCCATACTGGATGGGTTTGACCATCGCAAAGCCATGGCAGGGCAGCATGTGGAGTTGCCTTGCAAAGCGCTTGGGCACCCCGAGCCAGATTACCGCTGGCTAAAGGACAACATGCCCCTGGAACTCTCTGGAAGGTTCCAGAAGACCGTGACAGGGCTGCTTATTGAGAACACTCGTCCCTCAGACTCAGGCAGCTATGTGTGTGAAGTATCCAACAGATATGGGACTGCTAAGGTGATAGGCCGCCTGTACGTGAAACGTAAGTTGGACGGTAACTTGCCATGGTGGTGTTGGCCCCCACTGACGGGCTCCTGTTGCAAGATCTCTGGGCTGTGTCTGTAGCCTTCCATATCCTCACGACAGTCTTGCCAAGGCAGTGCCACCCCATTTTGCAGATGAGGAAATTAAAGCCCAAATTGCTCAATGTTAGGTAGTTGGAGAGTTTGAGACATAGGGTTTGAATTGGGGTCTGTCTGACCACCAGACCTCCAGGATTTCCATTACGCCACAGACTACATTTCCATGATAACATTACCTAGCTGTTGGATTAGGAATGGCTAGCCTGTCTGAAAACTGACACAAGAAAAAGGGTGCAGGATTGTGCTGTCAGTACCAGCCGCGGAAGTCTGATGAAAGTGGTTGCCTTGGTCTGTTTCCAGGTGATACCTAAAATCCCTAAATGGGCCTATTACCAGCAGAAACACAGGGCTCTAAATTATCCAGACATTGGGCTTGGACTCCATATTATGTGTCATTTATACTGTATGTGGCAAATATATTTCATTTCCAGTTGATTTGCAGTTACTATCTTGAGGAATGTGTTGAGAAGGATGCTGAAGGCCGATTCAGAGGACGGAGGGCTGTGATCGTGGGGGAGCACAGCAGTCTAGTCCAACACCCTCAGTTTTACTCTAGGAGAAACCAAATCAAAGCAAGTTAGCCAGGATCCCAAGGCCAGAATTCAGGGGCAGAACTCTGGTCAAAACAGATTCTCTTATTTGTCAGTATAATGTTCTTTTATTATAGTTGTTTCATATATATATGTATGAACTATAAATAGAAACATATATATATATATATATATAAACAAGCTGAATCTCAAGAGTCTGACATTGAAAAGAGAGGTTTTCTTGCCCTTGGCTTTTTTCTAACCCCGTGCTTATTTATGGAGCTACCTCTTCAGTGTCACCCTCATGCAGACCGCTTGGGCACAGTACCAGCCCAAGAGAATGCACTTAATATAAACAATCCAACAACTGCCTGGAGCCAGCTGCACAGGGCGAGTCCTACAAATGACACTCAGATGCGCTGAGGCTGGGATTAGAAAGAGATGGAAGATAGCGCCTGAGCAGTTGGGTTTCTATAGCCGGAGGTACATGTGAATATAGTCACGTGGCGTTGGACAGCAAGTAAGAATTCTTCCCTACAGGTTCAAAATCTCCCGTGTGAAGACATCTTTCATGGTGTTTTTCTGTTTCTCCCCATTTTCTGTGGAATAAAGTTTATGTATCAGAGTAGTATCAAATGTTTGAAGTAAGCCAGTCTGGTCATATCCCCACTATTTTGCTTCAAAAAAGCCTGCCCTTGCCTATCCAACGTCCTGTTCCCTGTGCAAACCCACCCCTATCCTGTTTGCAGATGCTCTTGCCCCTCCACAGGGAGGATGATTTTCAAATATTTGAGCATCCTAGCCCATCTTTCTAAGCCCATCTCCAAAGACATGCCCACTCCCTACCTTCTGCTCAACTCTCAGTATTTATTATATTGCTCCCTCTGTAGGGGCATTTACTACTATTTACCTTTTAGAAACTATCAGTGGAAAAGTCTTAATTCTGGCTGTGCTTGTTTTCTCCCTGGCATACTTCTGCCACATCTGGACAAGTTCACAGAAGCATCTCGAATGTTCCCTTCCTCCCTTCTGACCGCTCCTTTGTTTTGTCTGTCTTCTCTGGATGGAAAGCATTCAGAGTTCTAAATTCAGAATGCTCTTCTCTTCAATTTATTTTCTTTGCTGCTCTTTTATCCGTGTAGCTTCAAATTCTTCCTATCTGAAAATAAGCTCTGAATCTGCATATTTAGCCTGGGCTTCCAGGTGAGCACGTGTCCAAATTTTACACCCGGTATTTCACTGGCACTTCAAAAGAACAATCCCAAACTGAACTCTCTACCCTTTCTATCTTGTAAATGGCGCCCCCTGTTATTTGAGACATGTGCCCCTCTGGGTCCTCCTTAAGCCTCCCCTTTCCACAGCCAAGACCTGTCAAGTGCCAGAGATTCCTACTCACGTGTCTCTCAGCCATTCTGTCCACCTCTGTCTTGTCCTAGACTGAGTCTTAATTGTACCTCTACTAGACCTTTTCAATGCTCCCTTACTGACAATTTCCTCGGCTTTAATTTGTCCAGTGCAATGTACTAAATCAATTCTAGAAACACTTGCTAAAATGCTTTTGTGATGCTTCCTTTAAGCGCCTCTAATTTAATTCCAAAATCTCCAGGCCCTTTACAGTTCTGTCCCAGATGACTTTGCATGCTTTTCTCCCACAGTTCTCCTGCAGAGACACTATGTTGCATCAAAACCTACCAGATGCTCTTCCTGAGACATGACCGTGCTTCCTGGCCTGACCCATGTAGTCCCCACTCTCCACACTGCCCTCTTCTATTCCAGCTGACCTCACTTCTATCCATCCTTGGTATCTGAGGACTTTTCTGATCATTCTAGTGATGCCCTTCCACATATTTTATGTTTTTGTAGACCCTCCGTCACTGCCCGGCTACTATATTCATTCATGTATTTGTCTTATCCAACCAGAAGACTAGATTCCTTGGCACCAAAGACTGTGCAGTGTAATGCACAATAAGTCAGAAATAACTGGGGTAAAAAAGCTGGTTTTGCCATTTACCTGCTGAGTAGACTTGGTTATGTTAATAAACCTCTCTGCATAACCATTTCCTTTACTGTAAAATGAATATGACAACACAGAGAGTGAATGACTGTGGGAAGACGGGCTTAAATAAGGTACAAAAGATGCTTGGTGAGGTTTTTAGTTGTACCACAAATATTTTTCATCTCTGTCTCACTGTGAGTTTAACTCCATCCTTGGCATATAGTAGATGCTTTATAAATTCTTTATTGAATGAAAACATAAGAAGCCAAAGGTGAGGGTTCCATTTTAAAGAAGAAATCCTGTTTTGTGGCTACAAATTCTAATATCAACCTGTTTTCTTACAGCTCTGTGTTACTGGCCCTGGTCAAACCACATAGGGGATGTGAGTGAGAATGTGTGTGTGAGAATGGCCCCGAGGAAACCCATTAGAGCTACCTTGGGACAAAGCAAATAGGGTTTAAATATTCAAATACTTCCACCTTTACTAGTAACCAGCACATTGCATTTCTCAATGTCAGTGGGTTAATCCTCACATTTATGGAGGGAGAAGGCAATTTGACCAGCACTGATCTATTGGCTACATAGAGAAAGAAGGCCAGAAAAAAATCAATAGCCAGGAACAGGGCTCCTGAACAAAACAGCACACTGAAAGGTAATATGCTTGCAGTGGTGTATTTGCCCAGCATGTTGTTGCAATGATGTCTACATATGTGATGTTTTTACCTTCTTTTTTTCTCTTACCAAAACCTCCAGAGCCACTGAAAGCTACCATCAGCCCCAGGAAAGTTAAAAGCAGCGTGGGTAGCCAAGTTTCCTTGTCCTGCAGCGTGACAGGAAGTGAGGACCAGGAGCTGTCCTGGTACCGAAACGGTGAAATCCTCAACCCTGGAAAAAATGTGAGGATCACAGGGCTGAACCACGAACACCTTATAATGGATCACATGGTCAGGAGCGACGGGGGCGCTTACCAGTGCTTTGCGCGCGAGGACAAGCTGTCCGCTCAAGACTATGTGCAGGTGGTCCTTGAAGGTCAGTGGGCCTCGTGGTGGGCTTCAGCTGCAAAAGAATGCAAACCCAGAACACTCAAAGAAGAATAAGGGTGAAGCAATGCTAAGAACTCCCAGTTTTAAGATTTCTATCTATCCGATCAGCTAATAACTCTACCCTAATTTTTCAGGCTAAATCAAGCAGATAAAATACCAAGTTCTGATGAAATGAAAACTGTCCATGGCAGAAGAAACTAAGTAACATTATTTAACACAAAGTTGAATAACATAAATGTTGCCCCTCATGTGTTTGACATTACTTGTCAAGATGTAGACCTCAGAAACTTGAAGCTTACTGTTGGGTTGACAATTCATTATCTCAGACCAAAGTTTCTCAGTAATGCTTTTTTGGGGGGACTGTTTTATGCACTGTGGGACGGTGCACAGCATCTCTGGCCTCCACCCACTAGATGCTGGTAGCGCCCTGCTCCAAGTTGTGGAGGGGGTTGAGACTGTGGGTGAGAAGCACAGCTTTAGAAGCAAAATACAGGGTGAAATTTCAATGTAGTGTTGGGTAGAGTGAAAAAATAGCATCTGGTTTATACAGCTGTCCACAGTTGGGTTTAATATTCCCAGATTTAGGTGAATGGAATTTGTGAGGTATTTCCTTGGGATATTATAATAGGTTTTAGGTAGTCTTAACTTCCTATTTATGTTCTCAAGCTTATTAATCAACCAGGTAAAAACACTATGAAGGTTAGCATGCAAATGAGACATATATTTATCACCAGATAATTGAAATAGCTCTTATCTGTGTAATTGTGTGTTTTGTTGGAAATTAACTCTTTATATATAAAGTTCATCTGTTATCAAATGATTAAAAGAACTGCATGACTTTCTATAGCCTAAAGGGAGAAAAAATAAAATTATCTATGGAAATAAGTTTATGTCTTGATGCTAAGAGAATATTTCTATTATTGTTTTTTAACCTTAGCTAATTTTCAAGGAGAAGCAGGCTTCACAGGAGATCCTTATTTTGATTCAAGCATTTCCTTGCAGACAGTGAGTTTTTTAAAACAGAGGTGAAATTAGCTGAAGGCAAGGTACTCATATTAAATGCTTGATGCTGTGTTCCACATAATAATTAGTACAGAAAATAATCAATTTGTAGAGAGCCAGTTTGCTAATGATGATGCACTCTAGTCCTTACATAGTCACCATTTTTAGATTCTTTGTAGAAGACGGAGAGATTACTGTCTAGGTCTAGTTACCTAGGCAACCAGGTCATGTGATGAAGAAAACCTAAAGAGCATATTGATAATCCATCATGATGCCTAAAGAGTTCAGGTTATCAGGGACTGGCTGCAAGAAAGATTTCAAAGACACTCAGGTCTCACTGGGAAAGTGATGTCTGCTTTCATCTCCAAAAAAGCCTGTCACTTGAATTAAAAAAGAGGGCAAAGGAGCATGCTGAGGATACTCATGGGTTTGTTTGTTGCAGGTCAGTTTCCATTCAGAGCAAGAAGCCTCGCTTTATTCTTTCCCTTCTCAGAGACGACAGTGCTAATGTAGCCAAAGGGAGCAGAAATGGAATTACCAATACAAATGTGCCTTAAAATGGTGTCTAAAGAGTATCCTCATATACAACCTCCTAATATTCACACTGAAATAGATATGGATTAACATAAATTATAAAAACTCACAATACTATGAACTAAGAATGGCCATTGATAAAATGCAGAATCTGGGAATACTTCCCATAAGGCCAAAGAAACTGGAATGGAAGTCTAAAGAAACTAGAATCTAATAATTATAGGTTCAAGATCAGTCCAGAATAACTGGCAAGTGGGATAATAAAAAAGAATAACAACAGGTCCTATTTCTGGAAATGAAAGAATAGCATGTATCAGACTAATGGCAAGAAGATGAACATTATGAACTTTGGGAAAAGCAAAACCATATGCAGACATTGGAGAGGCACCCAAAAGCAGGCAGAAAATATACGGCCCTTGAACAAAAGGGAAGGGAAGGATTTAGGTGATATCTACTTTGATACCACTTCCCTGAGGACAGTCTTCAGTCTTTGTGGATTAGAGGAAAAAACTAGAATACTAGAAAAAAAGCAGAAAACTATGCTATTAATGGATGGAGGTATAGAAGGACAGAGGTCTGCACTGTCCTATCACCTGCAAATTGAGGAACGTGGATGGAAATTCCATGAAGGACATGACAGGAGGAATCCTAAATCCTAATACACTTCCTTGAAAAATTTAGTTGACCCCTAAATGGCAAAAATGTGCAGGAGAATCCAAGTAAACAATAAAAATAACTAAACATATAAAAAACAAAACAAAACCAAAATAAAAATATACCGAGACCAGAGGTCAAAAGACAAAGATCTTGAAGGAACCCAGATGTTAGAATGAACAGGTAAGGACTTTAAAGCTTCTGCTTAAAATATGGTTAAAAACAAAAGAAAATGTGACCACAATGAATGAACATCTGGGAAAGATCTGCAGAGCAAATGAAAACTATAAAAAGGAACCAAGATAAATGAAGAAAAGGTCATTGTACTGGCTTTAGTGGAAGACTGGAGAAGGATAAAGGAAGGATCAGAGACACTGAAGGTGAATTAAAATAAATGATCAATTTGAAGCACAGAGAGAAAGAACACTGAGAAGAAAATGAGCAGAGAATCAGTGACATGTGGGATATTTATCAGATTGCCTGACATATATATAATTTGGCCTAAAAAAATAGGAGACAGAAAATGGGGAAGAAAAAATAGTTGAAGAAATAATTTCACCAAACGTGGTATAAAAAAACAAAATTACAGGTCTAAGAAACTCAAAAAACCACAAGAAGAATAAATACGAATAGTATGACATGCAGGCACATCAGAGTCAAGTTGCTGAAAATCAAAGATATATGGGAAATCTCAAAATTTTGAGGGGGGGAAAATGTTATGTAAAAAGGGATATCAGTACAAATGATGGATGACTTCCTATCAGATATTTTGGAGGACAGAAGACAATGGAGGAACATCTTTAAAATATTGAAAAAAATTTGTCCACCTAGACTCCTACATCCAGCAAAAAGAAAAGTCTCTAAAAATTAGGAAAAATATAGTTTCAATAAACAAAAACTAAAAGAACATGATGCCCACAGGCCTGCACATTAAAAAGTAGCAAATTAAGTCATTCCAGGTGAAAGGAAATGACCTCAAATGAAAATTCAGATCTATAGGAACAAAGAGAATGATAAATGGCAGTAAATACGTTAGTAAACTTTAGGAAAATTATTTTTTCTCTTTTAATTTCTTTAAGCAATTGATAAATTGGAAAATTATAAAGTTCAATGATGTATTATAAAGTTTATAACCTAAATAGATGGAATAATAACATAAGAGACAGATATAAATTAGTTATTTAAAATTACTTGTTCTAAGGTTCTTATATTTCACATGAAGTACTGAATTTTAACTTTTAGTACATGTGATTAAAATTATAGAGGTGCATACATATATACATATTAGTATTAATATACATATAGATATTTATTTGGGTTTGTATCTCTCTATAGAAAGCTCAGTTTGAGTTTATCCTATAAATGTAAGATTGGCAAAACTTTAAAAACAACATGTATCTGTATATATGTAAGTTATCATATTAACAGAATAAAGGAGAAAAACCAATTGATGACCTCAGCATATCCAGAAAAAAATCATTTTACAAATTCAACATGCATTCAGAATAGAAAATTCTTAGCAAACTAGGAATGTAGGGAACTCCCTTGACCTGATAAACAGCATCTCTGAAAAATCTAGTTAAAATTATACCTAATTGTTAGACACTCAATATTTTTCATTTAATATTGGGACCAAGGTAAGGATGTTTACATCTACCCCTTCTATTCAACGTTATAGTAGAAGTCCCAACCAAGCATGATAAGGAAATAAAATGTATAATGTTGGGAAAGGAAAGGCTTTAACTGTCTTTAATCACTGACTTTGTTGTTTACATAGAAAATCCCAAGAAATCTATAAAACAATTTCTAGAGGCGTAAGCCAGCTCAGAAATTCATAGGCTCTAAGAACAATATACAAAATGCAACTTTATTTCTATATAGCAGGAATAAACCATTTGAAAATAATGTTCTAAAATTTTCATTTCCATTAGCATAAAACATAAGACACTAAGGAATAAACATATTGATAGATTTTAACATGTAAAACTGTATGACATTGCTAATATGAAATTATGTTGACCTAAAAAATGGAAAACGTATACCATATTCAAGGATTGGAAAACTAAATATTTGTAAAGTAACAATTCTCTTTAAAATGATCAGTGTAATCCCAATCAAAATTCAACAGTTTTTATAGATTGATTTAAAATTTATATAGAAAAGTGGAAGTCCTGTAGTCTAAGTTGATTTAAATATATATATATGGAAAAGTAGAGGACTGAGAATCACTCAATCTTAAAAAAGGAATAAAGATGGAGGATTCATACTTCTAGGTTTGAAGACTTACTAGAGAGCTATATTAAACAAGATAGACATATAGCTCAATGGAGCATAAAGATGGGCCAGGAATATGCCCACCCAGATAAAATGAATGGACTTGCAAAAGAATGCATAGTTAACAAGAGGTAAAGGAAAGTCTTTTTGAAAAACAGTATTGAAACTACTCACAGAATATATGGTAAAAAAATGAATGTCAATCCCTACCTCACATCTTATATCTTACACAAAAATTAATTTTCTATGAATTATACACCAGAATATAAAATCTAAAACTATAAGGTGTCAAAAGGAAAGGTAGAAGAATTATCATTTTGGTGTATATAAAGCTTACTTAGAACAGAGAAAACATTAAATGTCAAAGAAAAAGATGTCTTTAAGAAAATGAAAAGACAACCACAGACTGGAAAAAAATATTTTACAAACACACCCGGGCACACACATATAATGTGTACTATATATATGTGTGTGTGTAACAAACATGTAATTTATCTGACATATATTTGATCATTATAAGAATTCTGATGTATATAATATACATAATTACATTCAATATTCATAAATAACTACAGATCAACAACAAAGATAAACAAGCTAGATTAGAAATGGGCAAAATATTTGCACAGACATTTCACAAAAGGAGACCCACGAATGACCAATAAGCACATGAACTTCCATGGTGTTTTTTCCCAAAATGAATGATCTGTGTCTAATCGTGAGGAAACAGACAAACTCGGTTGGAGCAACTGGCTACAAATTCTTCAAAAATGTCAAAGTCGATGAACACAGAAGAGACTGAAGAATGTTCCAAATACAAGGACACTATAGAGGCATGACAAATAAATATGATTTGTGTGGCTGATTGGACAGGGGAAAACAGTTTTAAGGGACATAACTGGTCGATTGGCAGACTTTCAATGTGAACTAGACTGTAGATAATCATACTGTTCCAAAGTTACATTTCTTAGTTTTAATAACTACTGTGGTCATGCTAGAACATGTGCATGTACAGAATAGGCATTCTGATTACGTGGATTTGCAGCCCAAGAAAGTGCAAAACGAATTCACGGTGATGGAGAAGAGTGCATGCCTGTGGTAGGTGGGGACTTATTGGAAGGCACCTTCCCAAGGGGGTGGGGTGATGGAAATGTCTTACACCTTGATCATCTCGGTGGTTGCACAGATGTATAAATTTAACAAAACTCATTTTGTTTGTACACTTAACATCTGTACATTTCACTGTATGTAAACTTTATCTAAAATATATATATATCACCGAAGAACACTTTCCTGAACGGATTTTAAAGACTTGAATCTTCAGTGCTTAGTGTAAAAATCAGTGCCAAGAAATTTACAGCTGAACACATCCTGAAAAAAAGTTGAATTGTAAGTCAAAGAAAATAACATCAACGTTGCTAAGCATCGAGGGCTGGTTATGTACAAAGAATAACAGTCATAATGACGTCTAACTTCTCTGTAAATCACAGGCAGAGCATGTTGAAGCAGCATCTGCACTGTTCTAAGGGCAAAAGCATAGGTTCTTCACTTTAATATTATGAAATTTTTTTCTTCTTTGATAGTAAAAGAAAGATATTTGCAATCCAAAGACACTGAAATATGCTACTTATAAGTGCATCTGGGGAAAAAATAAAACAGATTTAAGGGCCCTCTCCAGCCACCCCTGAATTGAAATGAAGAAGTTAAGATTGAGGAATGTGCAAATGAAAAGGCAGTAGAGGGCTGCAGGGAGGCACCCCAGCCCAGCGCCCCCCAGCATGAGGGTCCACACAGCTGGCCCTGCGGCCACAGACATGGGCTTTGTTTCCAGGGGATGAGGAACTCTTTCTTCATGGGGCCTTAGAAGTGCTCAGTTATCTTTCTGTGATGGCACTGCAATCTATCTTCAGTTTTGTGTCCTCCGTCTTTTTTTGCTTATCTACACTTTCTAATTCATCAACAATGAATACATAGAGCTTTTATAATAAAAATTTAAAACTGAAAAAACAAGTTCATCATTATCTTTCATTATGAGATAAGCGCTTAACATTTTAGAACACACTTTTCTTAAAAAAAAAAAATACCTCCCCCAGCAAAGTTTACTACAAGCCTCAGAAATCCTATTACAGGTGATCACAATGATGTCAGAATGACCCACTTATGCCTAAAAAAGTATAACAATGTTGATTTATATGCCTGAGGCTGGTGGGTGTATCTGTTGGTGACCTTTTCTTCTCTTGATTTTCACACATTTTTCTTTAATATGCAGGTATCTCTCTTTTTTTTTAATGGGGAGACCCCCCCCCAAGAAAGGCATATGTGATTACTGCCATACAGTTTGAGGGAAATAGGCCACATATGTGATACAAAAATAATAGAATATGAATATCACAACTTCCCTAAGACTAAGAGACTAAGATCCTAGTTTGCCTGGGACAGTTTCAGTTGTGCCTGTTCTCCTGGTGTAATTCTTTGCTTCATTTTCAAAAGTGTCCCAAATGGGTGATAAATATATGACCACCCTACTTAAGATACTTGTAGAGATATTTAATATAAGCTGGAAGGGTCAAACTTTATCCTGCTCTTATCCATTCTCAGAGCCATCATGGAAATTTACATGCATTTGCCATTTGTTATTAATACATTAAAGCATACTTATTATTAGAAAATGAAGAAGAGCTAAGTCTCAGATTTTCCTTAATTCTTCTCAGTAATTCCATGGTAAGCAATCCCATATGAACTCAGGAGAAGTAGAAAGCTAAAGTGATCGTTTGGGGTGTGAATTTCCTCTACGCCTGTAACTTAGTGTGGGGACCTAACCGTTTTCAATCGTAGACTTCTTGGGAGCTGACATTGTTTCACATGAACATCTGAGTTGTGTTATTATTCTTAAGACAAACAGGAAATATATGAGCAATTTATTAAAGCTTGCTAGGGTTTTTTTTTTTGCCTATTTTGAAAATGAAATCTTGTTCTGACTGGAATTCAGCTTTATCGATAAAACCTCCTGATCATTAAATAAGCACACTTGGAAGTTGTTTAAATATTTGTATGTGCCACTTCCTTCCCTAATTTGTTTTCCTGCAGATGGAACTCCCAAAATTATTTCTGCCTTTAGTGAAAAAGTGGTGAGTCCAGCTGAACCGGTTTCCCTCATGTGCAATGTGAAGGGAACTCCGCTGCCCACGATCACGTGGACCCTGGACGACGACCCAATCCTCAAGGGCGGCAGTCACCGCATCAGCCAGATGATCACGTCGGAGGGGAACGTGGTCAGCTACCTGAACATCTCCAGCTCTCAGGTCCGGGATGGGGGCGTCTACCGCTGCACGGCGAACAACTCGGCGGGAGTCGTCCTGTACCAGGCTCGAATAAACGTAAGAGGTGCTTGTCAAATCAGCTCCTCAAAAAAACACACATAACTCATTGTAGTGGAGAAGAAGGTTTCTGCATGCACCGAGCTGAGTCTTGGAATGCCAAAACGGACTAATTGTTGCTTCCCCATTTCCTACCCTTTCCTTCCTACTCAGGAATGGCACTGACTGGGGTAACTTTGGAAATGGCATTTTGGTTTCTTTAGTCAGTTTGTTTTCTTGTTTTACTCTTAGATCTGTCCACGTGGTCTTTCCTTTTCTGGTTTACGCTCTGCATGCTCCTCCCTTCCCCCTCTTCTTCTGTTCTACTGCATTCATGGTAAACCTTCATGTACATGATATTTTAACTTACATTCATAGTGCAACGTGGCATAACCCCCATTGTCATAATCTATTTTATATAGAGAGTTAAACAATTGAATTACTCTGAGGGTTTTCCCAAAAAGAGCATGATTTTTCAGTGCAGGCTACTTTTTATTGATTAAGTTGTCTTTTATCTTGTAATTTAGAACACTGTAAGAGAAGTAATTGGTAAAGTATTTAACACATTCAATTCACGTGAAAATAATAAGATTAAAAGGGAAAAAAATCCTCGGTAGAAAATTCCAAATGCAGAACAAAATAATTGAAAAAGATGTTTACATGAAAATAATCCACATTTTTTACTCAAGGAAAAGTGTAGCTACGTCTGCACCTGAGATGTACCCTTAAATTATTTTCAAGAATGTCTTTGCATCTCTCCAGGGCCCGCAAGCATTCGACCAATGAAAAACATCACAGCAATAGCAGGGCGGGACACATATATTCACTGCCGTGTGATTGGCTATCCGTATTACTCCATCAAATGGTACAAGAACTCTAATCTGCTTCCTTTTAACCACCGCCAAGTAGCATTTGAGAACAACGGAACTCTCAAACTCTCGGATGTGCAAAAGGAGGTGGATGAGGGGGAGTACACGTGCAACGTGCTGGTTCAGCCACAGCTCTCCACCAGCCAAAGTGTCCACGTGACGGTCAAAGGTAAGGCCGTCTTCCTCTCTGCCTCACCAGTACTTAGCTCAGCTCTTTCTTAAGACCAGGATCATCTAAGAATCTGCGTATTTAGAGTAGGACTGTTATAAAAACGAGGGATGTTAGAGTACAGTAGATGCGCTGTTCCCTTTACTGCTGCATCTTCACAAGAGCTGTGGCTGATACATCTTCCTTTATGTGTGAGTTTTTGGCTTGGTTTCCCAGAAGACAAGTGTTGGTAACATTACCGTAGAAAAAAAAATTTACCATTGGCTTGGTTGTCTAGTCTGACAGATCATTTTAAAGCATAGACACATTTCCCTTGACTTATGATGGGGGTGTGTCCCCATGAACTGATTATAAGTTGAAAAATCATTAAGTCAAAAATGCATGTACTACACCTAACCCCCAAACATCCCAGCTCAGTCTAGCCCACCTTAAACATGCTCAGGACACTTAGGTTAGCCTTCGTCTGGGCAACAGCATCTAACACAAAGCCTATTTTGTAATGAAGTGTTGAATAGCTTGGGTAATTCATTGAACACTGCGCTGAAACTGAAACACAGAATGTTTGCGTGGGGACAGACTGGTGATGAGTGTTTCAGTAGTTCATCCTCACCATCATGTGCTGGCTGGGGGCTGTGGGGCTGCTGCCCAGCATCACAAGAGGGGTCACACCACGTATTTCTAGCCCAGGATGAGATCCAAATTCAGAATTCAAAGTACAGTTTATTTCAAATGCATAGCGCTTTCACACTCTAATAAAACTGAAAAATTGTTAAGTCAAACCATTGTAAGTTGAGAACTGTATCTTTCTTTTCCTAAAAACTCCTAAAAGCAAGTTGTTTTAGAATCCAACTGGGAGAGATTTTCCGTAATGGATAAAGGCTAGAAACAAACTTCTCATCTTGAGTAGATGAGCATGTTGAAGCAACAACGTAGGAATTTATGATTAAAGGACCCAGTAGAAAATTTTCTTGTCAAATTATTCTTTCATCATGACATCACAATATGGACTATTATGGAATCTAACCATCAGGATGAACTTTGGAATCATGCAACTCAATCCCAATCTTCTTCTTAGTAAGGAGCAATAAAGTGACAAGACCCACCCAAGGACACATAGCTGTGTAGTGGTAAACCCTTAAGGTAACCTGATTTTTGCATTTCCCAAGTCAGTTTCCTCAGCTGAACATCAAATGTAAATTTACCTTTCTAGGAATCCCTATAAATACACATATATAAAATACATATACATGATGTATTGTATGTTATATAATATGTACTATATATTAGATGCACTTTCATATAAATAATTTGAATCTTTATTAAATAACCACAAGTCTTAAGAGTTTTCTCAGATCATTAGAAACTCTTGTTAACAGACTGATGATAGCCATATAAAAGTTCCTTTTGTGGTTAGATTTATTTCCTCAGCTATCATTTATGGAACATCTGCTCTATGCCAGGCACTTTTGTAGCCATTGAGGAAAACAGTGGTGGAAACAGACAAAGTCCTTTCCATCTTGGTGATCTCCTTCCATGAGGAAAGATGAACAATAAAAAAAATAAGTGAATAAACCAGAAAATACTTTACAGTATTCAACATTATACAGAGAAATAAAACATGGCAGTATATCTTACAAATTAGCTGCAATGGAGAATTAGAAGCCATGTTAATGAATTTTTGCAACTCTTCTATGTACCAAAATTCACTGGTCTGTGATGCCTTTTGAATGAGTGTTCTAACCACACATTGTTTTGTAACGTGATGAATCAATCATTTTGAAATTATTGGTTCATTGAACTATGCATATTTTCCAAATGCTGGCACATTCATTATAAAATATGAAAATATCCGCATGATTTCATCAGAAAGAACTTAAGTTTTGGAAAGCTGTCAAGCTCATGGTGGCAGACATGAGTTTTCCAAAATTCTATATTTTCTTTTGGAAGTTTGAACTTTATTTCCAATAAACATGGTCAGTTGTGACCATAGGAATGACAAGTTCATTTTTTTTCTTTTCTAGGAAAATTTCTGCCAATTACACAAGTCTTGAATAACTATAGTTTTTAGAGAGTCATTCTTTGAAGAAAAAAATGGGATTCTATGAAAAAAATGGCTAGTTGAGCTTGTAACTCAAATAATCTTACAAATACTTTGCTTTAAGAAACCACCCAGCTTAGTAGGCAGCAGAAGTTTGCATTCTTCCTAATTTGTTATATAGAACAAAGAACATTAAAAATGACATGAACTCGAGGGTCAAAATTTATTATTATTTTTATGGCTTCATAAAATGTCTTTAAATTAAACTGGTTAAAAAACAAAACAAAACTAAAAGAGTATAGTGGAGAACAATACAATTAATTACTAGTACATTTTGATATCACCATCATGTTTGTGCTAAGGTCTCTGTGTTAAGGCCTTTTTATGCTAAGTCTTACCCCACCATTACTTTTGTGCATCTATGAAAATAACAACACAATGTAAAAGACAAACGTCTTAGCATTATAATGAAAATGGTTGTCTTCTTGCCTCCCCCTAAAACAGTCTCAGGGATTTTCAGGGGTCTTCAAACTACATTTAGAAAATATCTATTTCAGTGATAAATATTTCATTTATTTTTAATGTTTAACCATTATGAATGATGCATCAAATGAACTTATTTATGCACTGGCTTTTGTTTACATTTGGGATGAATTCTTTCAGGAAAAATTGCCGAAAGTATGACCATTGGATACATGGATATAATTTTTTTAATTAAGGTATTGATATACAATCTTATGAAGGTTTCACAGGAGAAACTGTGATTCCAAAATTCACCCATATTATCAAGTCTCCCCCACCCCATTGCAATCATTGTCCATCAGCGTAGTAAGATGTGATAGAGTCATTACCTGTATTCTCTGTGCAGTACTGACTTCTCTGTGACCTACCTATATTGTGTGTGCTAATTATATTGCCCATAAATCCCCTTCTCCCTCCCTGCTCACCCACCCTCCCTAACCCCTCCCATTTGGTAACCGCTCGTCCCTTCTTGGAGTCTGTGAGTCTGCTCTGTTTTGTTCTTTCAGTTTTGCTTTGTTGTTTTATACTCCACAAATGAGGGAAAACATTTGGTACTTGTTTTTCTCCACCTGGCTTATTTCACTGAGCATAATACCCTCTAGCTCCATCCATGTTGTTGCAAATGGTAGGATTTGTTTTCTTTTTATGGCTGAATAATATTCCATTGTGTATATGTACCACCTCTTCTTTTTTTTTTTTTTACAATTTATTTTATTTTAGTATCATTAACCTACAATTACATGAGCAATATTGTGATGATTAAACTACTGTACCACCTCTTCTTTATCCATTCATCTACTGATGGACACTTAGGCTGCTTCCATTTGGCTATTGTAAATAGTACTGCAATATACATAAGGGTGCAGATGCCTTTTTGAATAAGGGATCTTGTTTTCTTCGGGTAAATTCCTAGGAGTGGAATTTCTGTGTCAAATGATATTTCTATTTTTAGTTTTTTGAGGAACCTCCATACTGCTTTCCACAATGGTTGAACTAATTTACATTCCAACCAACAGTGTAGGAGGGTTCCCCATTCTCCACGTCCTTGCCAGCATTTGTTGTTCCTTGTCTTTTGGATGTTGGATATCCTACCTGGTGTGAGGTGATATCTCATTATAGTTTTGATTTTCATTTCCCTGATATTTAGCCATGTGGAGCACCTCTTCATGTGTCTGTTGGCCATCTAATTTCTTCTTTGTAGAAATGTCTGTTCAGATCCTCCACCCATTTTTTAATTGGGTTATTGGTTTTTTGGGTGTTGAGGTGTGTGATCACTTTATATATTTTGGATGCTAACCCCTTATTGGATAAGTCATTTATGAATATATTCTCTATATTGTAGGATGCCCTTTTGTTCTGCTGATGGTGTCCTTTGCTGTACAGAAGCTTTTTAGCTTAATGTAGTCCCATTTGTTCATTTTTGCTTTTGTTTCCCTTGCCTGAGATGTGTTCAGGAAAAAGTTGCTCATGTTTATATTCAAGAGATTTTTGCCTATGTTTTCTTCTAAGAGATTTATGGTTTCATGACTTACCTTAGGGTGTTTGATCCATTTTGAGTTTACTTTTTTGATAGAGTTAGACAATAATACAGTTTCATTCTCTTGCATGTAGCTGTCCAGTTTTGCCAACAACAGTTGTTGAAGAGGCTGTCATTTCCCCATTGTATATCCATGGCTTCTTTATTGTATATTAATTGGCCATATGTGTGTGGATTTATATTTTGGCTCTCTATTCTTTTTTTTTTTTTGGTATCATTAATATACAATCACATGAGCAACACTGTGGTTACTAGATTCCCTCCATTATCAAGTCCCCACCACATACCCCATTACAGTCACTGTCCATCAGCGTAGTAAGATGCTATAGAGTCAGTACTTGTCTTCTCTGTGCTATATTGCCTTCCCATGTCGGGCTTTCTATTCTGTTCCATTGATCTATGGGTCTGTTCTTATGACTATATCAAATTGTCTTGATCACTGTGGCTTTGTAGTAGAGCTTGAAGTTGGGGAGCATAATACCCCCAGCTTTATTCTTCTTTCTCAGAATTTTGGGGTCTTTTGTGGTTCCATATGAATTTTAGAACTATTTGTTCTAGTTCCTTGAAGAATGCTATTGGTATTTTGATAGGGCTTGCAATGAATCTATAGATTGCTTTAAGCAGGATGGCCATTTTGGCAATATTAATTCTTCCTATCCATGAGCATGGGATGTATGTCCATTTATTGGTGTCTTCTTTAATTTCTCTCATGAGTGTTTTGTAGTTTTCAGGGTATAGGTCTTTTACCTCCCTGGTTAGGTTTATTCCAAGGTATTTTATTCATTTTAGTGCAATTTTAAATGGAGTTGTTTTCTTGATTTCTCTTTTCTGCTAGTTTGTTGTTAGTATATAGGAATGCAACAGATTTCTGTGTACTAATTTTATATCCTGCAACTTTGCTGAATTCAGTTATTAGATCTAAGTTTTTGGGGAGGATTCTTTGGGGTTTCTTACAATATCATATCATCTCCAAACAGTGACAGTTTAACTTCTTCCTTACCAATCTGGATGACTTTTGTTTCTTTGTGTTGTCTGATTGCCATGGTTAAAACCTCCGTGCTATGTTGATAAAAATGGTGAGAGTGGGCATCCTTGTCTTGTTACCGATCTTGATGGAAAAGCTTTTCACTGTTAAGTATTATGTTGGCTGTGGTGTGTCATATATGGCCTTTGTTACGTTGAGGTTCTTGCCCTCTATACCCATTTTGTTGAGAGTTTTTATCATGAATGGGTGTTGAATTTTGTCAAATGCTTTTTCAGCATCTATTGAGATGATGTGGTTTTTGTCCTTTTTGTTGATGTGGTTTATGATGTTGTTTGATTTTTGACTATTGTACCATCCTTGCGTCCCTGGAATAAATACCACTTGATCATAATAGATGATCTTTTTTATGTATTTTTGAATTCGGTTTTCTAATATTTTGTTGAGTAATATTGCATCTATGCTCATCAGGGATATTGGTCTATAATTTTCTTTTTTTGTGGTATTTTTGCCTGGTTTTTGGTATTAGAGTGATGCGTGCCTCATAGAATGAGTTTGGAAGTATTCCAAACTCTTCTACTTTTTGGAAAAGTTTAAGGAGGTTGGGTATTAGGTCTTCTCTAAATGTTTGATGAAATTTAGCAGTGAAACCATCTGGTCCAGGAATTTTGTCCTTAGGTAGTTTTTTCATTACCATTCAACTTCGTTGCTCGTAATTGGTCTGTTCATATTTTATGTTTCTTCCTAGATAAGTCTAGGAAGTTTATATTTTTCTAGAAAATTGTCCATTTCTTCTAGGTTATCTAACTTGTTAGCATATAGTTTTTCATAGTATTCTCTAATAATTATTTGTATTTTTGGGTGTCCGTAGTGATTTTTCCTTTCTCATTTCTGATTCTGTTTATGTGTGTAGACTCTCTTTTTTTCTTGATAAGTTTGGCTAGGGGTTTATCTATTTTGTTTATTTTCTCAAGGAATCAGCTCCTGGTTTCATTGATTCTCTCTATTGATTTATTCTTCTCCATTTTATTTATTTCTGCTTTGATCTTTATTATGCCCCTCCTTCTACTGACTTTGGGCCTCATTTATTCTTCTTTTTCTAGTTTCATTAATTGTGAGTTTAGACCATTCTTTTGGGATTGTTCTTCTTTCTTGAGGTAGGCCTGTATTGCAATATATTTGTTTCTTAGAGTGGCCTTTGCTGTATCCCACATATTTTGCCTTGTTGCGTTGTTATTTTCATTTGTCTCCATATATTACTTGATCTCTGTTTTTATTTGGTCATTGATCCATTGATTATTTAGGAGCATGTTGTTAAACCTCCATGTGTTTGTGGGATTTTTTGTTTTCTTTGCAAAATTTATTTCTAGTTCATACCTTTATGATATGAGAAGCTGATAGGCACAATTTCAATCTTTTTTAATTTACTGAGGCTCTTTTTGTGGCCTAGTATGTGATCCATTTTGGAAAACGTTCCATGTACACTTGGAACAATGTTTATCCTGCTGCTTTTTGGTGGAGTGCTCTGTAGATGTCTGTTAGGTCTATCTGTTCTAATGCATTGTTCAGTGTCTCTGTCTCCTTACTTACTTTCTTTGTCTGGTTGATCAGTCTTTTGAAGTGAGTGGTATGTTGAAGTCTCCTAAAATGAATGCATTGCATTCTATTTCCCCCTTTAATTCTGTTAGTGTTTGTTTCCCATATGTAGGTGCTCCTCTGTTGGGTACAGATATTTATAATGGTTATATCCTCTTGTTGTACTGACCCCTTTATTATTATGTAATGTATTTCTTTGTCTGGTTCTGGAAATCTATTTTGTCTGATACAAGTACTGCTACTCCTGCTTTTTCCTCCCTGTTATTTTCATGAAATATCTTTTTCCACCCCTTCACTCTTAGTCTGTGTATATATTTGCATTTGAAGTGAGTCTCTTGTAGGCAGCATATAGATGGGTCTTGTAGGCAGCGCCCTCTTGTGCCCAGAAGCTCTACTCTCTGGACCTGCCCAGCACCTTGAGCAATGGCAGGGTTCACAGGCATGTGGCAAAAGCACTTGCTGGGAGGAAAGAGCGCTTTCCTGCTTCCCAGCTGCTGTGCCTGCCTCCACTTCCAGGTCCAGTGAGCTGTGCACACAGGGAAGAGCCTCTGTGTTAAACGCCTGGAGCTGCTATAGGCAAGGCACCCTCCAGGTGGCCTGGTGCAATGGCCGGGACAGCAGGTGTACAGACCAGTGATTGCTGGGAGGAAAGAGTGGCAAGTTGTGTATCATAGTAGAGGGCCTTGGGGTTGTATTGTCAGTGAAGGGATTGGAGCATCTGAAGCTCATGAAAGTTCCCAACCTGCTGGGCTGAATGTGCTGGATGATTTTGTTCACCTGTCTTTTTTCCTGAAGAGCAAGCTCTGGTAATCTTTGCCATTTGAGCACCCCTCTCACTGTTGGGAAGTCTTTCAAAGTACCCTCTCTTCTTTTGTCCTGGAGTGGCCGATTGTGGGTACCTGTTCTGCACAAGTGGCTGGAATCTCAGTCTCTCCAAGTATTCTGCCTGTCTTTGCTTTCCAACCCCACTAATCTCCAGAGCACCATGTAATGTGGGTTTGTGCTCCCAGAGCAGATCTCTAGGGCTGGGTATTCAGCAGTCCTGGGCTTTTGCTCCTTCCCTGCTCCATTTCTCTTCCTCCCACCTGTGAACTGGGGTTGGGGGAGGGCTTGGGTCCCACTGGATTGCAGCTTTGCTACTTTACCCTTTTCTGTGAGGTCTTCTCTTTTCCCCACAGGTAGGCAGTCTGTTCTGCAGTCTTTGAATCGCTCTTTCAGGATTAGTTTTATTTGCTATATTTTTGTGTTATATGTGGACTTAGGAGGAGGTTTCTGCCTTTCTTCTCACACCACCATCTTTTTCTCCTCCCAAGGATATAGTTACTTTAATGCCAATTGTTAGGAAACAAATAACATTTGAATCATTAACTTTTATTCTTAAAATTTTACATGCCAGCATAAATCAATGTATTAATCCTAAGATTTTTTAAGTGGCAGAAACCAATTCAAATTAGCTTATGCCCAAAAGTAGAAGTTATTGGCTCTTATAACCAATATATCTATGATTTTAGGAAAAATTTAGTTGAATAATTTTGTTTTTAGGAGTTTATTTTCTTTTAAGTATATAGTATGTAGTATAATCATTTTCAGCTTCTTTTCAAGGACTACCAAACAAAAGAAGGAAAATATTATTTTGTGCAGTATTCCATTATATTTCCTGGTTGGAAATGGCTGGCTGTGAGTGGGGCCATTGTTGGGATTTGGGATTTGTAATATTTTACAGGATGATCAGGGAAGGCTTCGTTGAGAAGGTGAGATTTGAGCAAGTATGTAGAGGAGTACAAGATAGCCAAGCAGATGTCTGGGTGAAGAATATTCTGCGCAAAGGGGTTGGATAGAACAAAAACAAGCATGTGCCTGGCAACTTTGAAGAATAACAGAGAAGCTAATGTGGCTGCAGCAGACGCAACAGTGGAATGTTAATAGGGGATGAGGTTAGAATTAACAGGATCATTTCATGTAGGACAGTACAACAGGGCCTGGGTTATAAGGACTTGAGTTTTCCCTTCACATCAGATAGAGGCATTTATTGGATGATTTTAAACAGAGATATCACAGGGCCTGACTTAGGTTTTGCTGAGAATATGCTAAAGGGAAAGAAGGGACAAGCAGGTCCACCTATTAAAAGGCTCGTCCAGGTGAGAGGTGTGGTGGCTTGGACCAAGGAGAGAGCAGTGGAGGTGGAGGTGGAAAATAGGAGATAGATCCTGGATATTTCTAAGGTCTATTCAACAGAATTTCCTAATGGACTGGATATAGGTGTGAGAGGATAAAATTTTGGCCTGAGAAATGGAAAGAATAGCACTGACATCAATTAATTCAGCAAAAGATTCAGTGATACAGTTTAAAGAAAGAAATTAGGAGTCTTGTTTTTGATGTGTTGAAGTTGAAATAGATCTTAGACAAATAAGTGGATCCATTAGGTAGGAAGCTGGATGTATGACAGTAGAATTTAGGAATCTGGGCTGTGGCTTTGGAGTCACCGGTGAGTAGATAATGTGCAAAACCACAAGCCTAGGTGTGGCCATCAAGGACTTTGTGTACCTCACTGCAGATTTCAATTTCACATAGTCAGAATCATCAATCTCTTAGACTCAAATTAAAACCTGTTCACCAAGTCTCTGAAGGTGAAGTCTGACAAAAATTCAAACAAGGACTGTTTGAAATTTAAATCTGTGTCCTTAAATTTCCTAGATTAGAAAGAATCAGTGTATTGACCACAACCCTGTTGTTTGAAAGTTCAGAAACCTAAATCAAACTAGTGTAAAAGTGATTACTGATAGGGATGGAGAATCAAGGGTGCATTCAAACCAGACTTTGGGGGGCGGATAGCATGGACCCAGGACGGACCTCATCTAGATCTTTCATTGGCATCTGAACCTTCTCTTTGCCTCTTTGATTCTTCCTCTGCACATTGGCTCAATTCCCTCAGAGCAGCTTCTCCATATGGCAGGAAAATTGACTCTGGATATATCTGGACTCACATGCTCACAATCTACCATGGAAAAGAAAAGAGACCTTTCCTGACAATTTCACATAGGAAAATCCTGGAATGGGACTCTGCTTGGCTCTCTGCTGGCCACTGGCCCATTCCTGAGCCTGTCACTGTCACCAGAGCTATGGGGAGCCTGCCTCCACCCACACGCACATGACAGGGAGAAGATTGAGTTATCAAAAGAAGGAAGACCCTGAAAACAGCAGACCTTACATGCTGTCTCAAGTAGTGAATTAAAATATGAACAGGCGGACTCCAGGAAGATGGCGACGTGAGCAGGGCAGCAGAAATCTCCTCCCAACACTATATTTATCTACGAAAACACAGCAAATACAACTATTCCTAAAAGAGAGACCAGAATACACAGGAAAGCACACAGCATGCAGCTAGACCTGAGAGAACTCGGCACCCCATGAGGCGGATAAGATACGGAGCCGCGTCCCGGCGGGACCTGAGCACTCCCCCACCCCAGCGCACCGGCGGGATGAGAGGATTCAGAGCCGGGAGGGAGTGGAAGTACGGGCCCATGAAATAACCAGCTCTGTGATCTGCACTGGGAACACTGACACACATCGCGCGGTGTAGTGGAGATTGGAGAGACAGAGGGTGCAGGGTCTGAGTGGGAAACATGCCAGGTTGCTTGCAGCAGGCTCCAGGAAGGAAAAAATAAAGAAGAAAAGCACGTATTTTTGTCAGCAGTCTTAAAGAGACAGGAGCCCAGCGGAGGACCAGATCACCCCAGTACACTCAGCCCAGCAGGCTAGGAGTCCTGGAGAGCTTCAGACCCCTTAGTTGGTGACTGGGAAAGGGTGGCCATACTTAGACTTCCCACAGAGCTCAACAACCCCCATTCATTGCCACCCCAGCCCTGCGGAGGGGCACGGCCCTGGCTCTGGAATAGTGGAGCAATAGCGCCACCTACAGCATCCCCACAGAATCCACTCCCGGTGGGCATTTTGTTTTGTTTTGTTTTGTTTTTGTTTTTTCTTCTCTTTCTTTTTTCTTTTCCTTTTTTTCTTTCTTTCTTTCTTTTTTTTTTCTTTTTAAAGTCATAAACAGCCCAGGTGACATACGTGCCAACTACCAGCAACCACTTCTATAGCCATGAAAAGACAGAGGAATATGGTACAGACAAAGATACAGATGCAGACAACCCCAGAGACGGAACCTGAAGGGATGGACATGCACAGTCTTCCTGAAAAAGAATTCAGAATAAAAGTCATAACCATGCTGATGGATCTACAGAGAAATGTGCAAGAGCTGAGGGAGGAAGTGAGGGAAGTGAGGAAAGACAATGCAGAAATCAGACAAGACATCGATGGGCTCAACAGCAGACTGGATGAGATGCAAGAGACTTTTAATGGAATAGAAAACAGAGAACAGGAATACAGAGAAGCTGAGGCAGAGAGAGATAAAAGGATCTCTAGGAATGAAAGAATATTAAGAGAACTGTGTGACCAATCCAAACGGAACAATATTTACATTATAGGAGTACCAGAGGAAGAAGAGAGAGAAAAAGGAATAGAAAGTGTCTTTGAAGAAATAATTGCTGAAAACTTTCCCATGCTGGGGAAAGAAATAGTCTCACAGTCCACGGTAGCCCACAGACCTCCCAACACAAGGGACCCAAGGAAGACAACACCAAGATACATAATAATTAAGATGGCAAAGATCAAAGATAAAGACAGAGTATTAAAGGCAGCTAGAGAGAGAAAAAAGATCACCTACAAAGGAAAACCCATCAGACTTCTCAACAGAAACCTTACAGGCCAGAAGAGAATGGCGTGATATATTTAACGTAATGAAACAGAAGGGCCTCGAACCAAGAATATTGTATCCAGCACGATTATCATTTAAATATGACGGAGGGATTAAACAATTTCCAGACTAACGAAAGTTGAGAGAGCTTGCCTCTCATAAACCACCTCTACAGGATATCTTAAATGGACTGCTCTAGAGGGAAATACCCGTAAGGCTAACAAGATGTCACCAGAGAAAAGAAAATCATAGCACAGAAAGCAGACCATCCAAATATTAACTAAAGGCAAAGAATAAAACACCTAATATATAAAGAATGGAGAAGGAAGAATAGGAAGGGAGAGATAAAGAAACATCAGACGGCGTTCACAATAACTTAACAAGAAAGTTAAGTTGGATTTTTAGATTGTAAAGAAGCAACCCTTGAACCTTTGCTAACCATGAATCTAAAGCCAGCAATTGCAATAAGTACATATCTATCAATAATCACCCTAAATGTAAACGGACTGAATGCACCAATCAAAAGACACAGAGTAACAGAGTGGATAAAAAAGCAAGACCCATCTACATGCTGCTTACAAGAGACTCACCTCAAACCCAAAGATATACACAGACTAAAAGTGAAGGGATGGAAAAAGATATTTCATGAAAACAACAAAGAGAAAAAAGCAGGTGTTGCAGTACTTGTATCAGATAAAATAGACTTCAAAACGAAGAAGGTAGCAAGAGATAAAGAAGGACATTACATAATGATAAAGGGGTCAGTCCAACAAGAAGATATAACCATTATAAATATATATGTACCCAACACAGGAGCGTCAGCATATGTGAAACAATTACTAACAGGAGTGAAGGAGGAAACAGACAGCAATGCAATTATTTTAGGAGACTTTAACACACCACTCACTCCAAAGGACAGATCAACCAGACAGAGAATAAGTGAAGACACAGAGGCACTGAACAACACACTAGAACAGATGGACCTAACAGACATCTACAGAACTCTGCACCCAAAAGCAGCAGAATAAACATTCTTCTCAAGTGCACATGGAAGATTTTCTAGAATAGACCACATACTAGGCCACAAAAAGAACCTCAGTAAATTAAAAAATATTGAAATTCTACAACCAACCTCTCAGATAACAAAGGTATAAAACTAGAAATGAATTTTAGAAAGAAATCAAAAAGGCTCACAAATACATGGAGACTTAACAACATTCTCCTAATTAATCAATGGGTTAACGACCAAATCAAAACAGAAATCAAAGAATATATGGAGACTAATGACAACAACAACACAAAGCCACAACTTCTGTGGGATGCAGCGAAGGCAGTTCTAAGAGGAAAGTATATTGCAATCCAGGCCTATTTAAAGAAGGAAGAACATTCCCAAATGAACAATCTAAAAACACAATTACTGAAATTGGTAAAAGAAGAACAAATAAGGCCCAAAGTAACCAGAAGGAGGGATATAATAAAGATCAGAGAAGAAATAAATAAAATTGAGAAGAATAAAACAATTGAAAAAAATCAATGAAACCAAGAGCTGGTTCTTTGAATAAATAAACAAAATAGATAAACCCCTAGCCAGACTCATTAAGAGAAAAAGAGAATCCACACACATAAACAGAATCAGAAATGAGAAAGGAAAAATAACGATTGACCCTACAGAAATACAAAGAATTATAAGAGAATATTATGAGAATCTATATGCTAACAAGCTGCAAAACATAGAAGAAATGGACAACTTCTTAGAAAAATTCAACCTTCCAAGACTGACTTAGCAAGAAACAGAAAAACTAAACAGACCAATCACCAGCAACGAAATTGAATCAGTAATCAAAAAACTACTCAAGAACAAAACCCCCGGACCTGAAAGATTCACCTCTGAATTCTACCAGACATATAGAGAAGAAATAACACCCATTCTCCTTAAAGTTTTCCAAAAAATAGAAGAGGGAATACTTCCAAACTCATTCTATGAAGCCTGCATCACTCTAATACCAAAACCGGGCAAAGGCCTCACCAAAAAAGAAAATTGCAGACCAATACCCCTGATGAACTTAGATGCAAAAATACTCAACAAAATATTAGCAAACCGAATTCAAAAATACATCAAGAGGATCATACACCATGATCAAGTGGGATTCATCCCAGGGATGCAAAGATGGTACAACATTCGAAAATCCATCAACATCATCCACCACATCAACAAAAAGAAGAACAAAAACCACATGATCATCTCCATAGATGCTGAAAAAGCATTTGACAAAATTCAGCATCCATTTATGATTACAACTCTCAACAGAATGGGTATAGACGGCAAGTACCTCAACATCGTAAAGGCTATTTATGACAAACGCACAGCTAACATCATACTTAATAGCGAGAAGCTGAAAGCTTTTCATCTAAGATCGGGAACAAGACAGGGGTGCCCACTCTCTCCACTGTTCTTCAACATAGTACTGGAGGTCCTGGCCATGGCAATCAGACAAAACAAAGACATACAAGGCATCCAGATTGGTAAAGAAGAAGTCAAATTGTCACTATTTGCAGATGACATGATACTGTACATAAAAAACCCTAAAGACTCCACTCCAAAACTACCAGAACTAATATCTGAATTCAGCAAAGTTGCAGGATACAAAATTAACACACAGAAATCTGTTGCTTTCCTATACACTTACAATGAACTAACAGAAAGAGAAATCAGAAAAACAATTCCATTCACAATTGCATCAAAAAGAATAAAATACCTAGGAATAAACCTAACCAAGGAAGTGAAAGACCTATACTCTGAAAACTACAAGACACTCCTAAGAGAAATTAAAGAGGACACTAACAAATGGAAATGCATCCCATGCTCTTGGCTAGGAAGAATAAATATTGTCAAAATGGCTATACTACCTAAAGCAATCTACAGATTCAATGCAATCCCTATCAAACCGCCAACAGCTTTCTTCAATGAACTGGAACAAATAATTCGAAAATTCATATGGTACCAGAAAACACCCCGAATAGCCAAAGCAATCCTGCGAAGGAGGAATCAAACAGGGGGATTACGCTCCCTGACTTCAAGCTCTACTACAAAGCCACAGTAATCAAGACAATTTGGTATTGGCACAAAAACAGACCCACAAACCAGTGGTACAGAATAGAAAATACAAACATTAACCCAAACATATACAGTCAATTAATATTTGATAAAGGAGCCTTAGATATACAATGGGGAGATGATAGCCTCTTCAGCAGCTGGTGTTGGAAAAACTGGACAGCTACATGTAAGAGAATGAAACTGGACTACTGTCTAGCCCCATACACAAAGGTAAACTCAAGGTGCATCAAAGACCTGAATGTAAGTAATGAAACTATAAAACTCTTAGAAAAAAACATAGGCAAAAATCTCTTGGACATAAACATGAGTGACTTCTTCATGAACATATCTCCCCGGGCAAGGGAAACAAAAGCAAAAATGAACAAGTGGGACTATATCAAGCTGAAAAGCTTCTGTACAACAAAGGACACCATCAGTAGAATAAAAAGACATCCTACAGTATGGGAAAATATATTTATAAATGATGCATCTGAGAAGGGGTTGACATCCAAAATATATAAAACTCACACACGTTAACAAACAAAATGCAAATAATCCAATTAAGAAATGTGCAGAGGACATGAATAGACACTTCTCTAAAGAAGAAATTCAGATGGCCAACAGGCACATGAAAAGATGCTCCACATCGCTGGTCATCAGAGAAATGCAGATTAAAACCACAATGAGATATCACCTCACACCAGTGAGGATGGCCAACATCCAAAACACAAACAACAACAAATGTTGGTGAGGATGTGGAGAAAAGGGAACCCTCCTACACTGCTGGTGGGAATGCAAATTAGTTCAACCATTGTGAAAAGCAGTATGGAGGTTCCTCAAAAAACTCAAAATAGAAATACAATTTGACCCAGGAATCCCACTCCTAGGAATTTACCCTAAGAATGCAGCAGCCCCATTTCAAAAAGACACATGCACCCCTATGTTTATTGCAGCACTATTTACAATAGCCAAGAAATGGAAGCAACCTAAGTGTCCATCAGTAGATGAATGGATTAAGAAGATTTGGTACATATACACAGTGGAATATTATTCAGCCATAAGAATATAACAAATCCTACCATTTGCAACAACATGGATGGAGCTAGAGGGTATTATGTTCAGTGAAATAAGCCAAGCCGAAAAAGACAAATATCAAATGCATTCACTCATATGTGGAGTACAAGAACAAAGAAAAAAGAAAACTGAAGGTACAAAACAGCAGCAGACTCACAGAACCCAAGAATGGACTAACAGTTACCAAAGGGAAAGGGACTGGGGAAGATGGGTGGGAAGGGAGGGATAAGAGGGTAAAAGCGGCATTACGATTAGCAGATGTAATGTTGGGGGGGGCGCGGGAAGGGCTGTACAACTCAGAGAAGACAAGTAGTGACTCTATAGCATCTCACTACACTGATGGACAGTGACTGTAATGGGGTTTGTGGGGGGGACCTGATGAAGGGGGTAGTTTAATCACCATGGTATTGCTCATGTAATTGTAGATTAATGATACCAAAATAAATTATTATAAGAATATATGAACAGGCGTGATAGTGACTTAAGACAGTGTACTCATGTTACGTATTAAAATGTGCTCAATAACGAAAGGCCCCCAAGCAATACCTCAGAAAATCAATTCTATCAAATAGCTAACAATTCTGCCTAAAAGAAACTAACCCCAAGGACAAAAGGAACCATATTAGGCAATGGAAGACAAAGTCTTCCAGATGCAAGATGGTATTGAATGCAAATAGATCTCTGTGAAATGTACAACAGCTAAGTGGGCCAAGCGAGAGACATCCCTGGCAGTCTTTAACAGTGGGTGACAGATTAGATCTGTCCATGGACCCCACCATATGAGATTATCGACACTAACACAAATTTTGTTGGAGAGACTTTAACAATGGATTTGCCAAGAAGTTCGGAATGCAGACCTTGCAAAAAAAAAAAATGTGTTCAGTGGGTGTTCATTAGATGTAAACTGACTTTTTGTGCAAACGTCTGGGAAGAGGAGAGAGCATATACTTTTTGTCAGTCATTCCTTCAAAACAAGTGTTCTTCTATTTGAAAGGGCATTTTCTAAACTAAATATAATTGTTGACTCTTAATACTGTAATTCCAGCTTACTTTCATTTTATTCTGTGTAGTAAAATGAAGCTATAGATACTAAAAGGGGAAGTTACTGTCTGGATGGATAGGGTTAAGCCCGCTTAAGAACTTCCTTGATGAAAAATAGTAAGTTCTGGATTCCTGTATGTCAGCTTAGGGCATCCTCTTTTCTTTGGTCATGATCACATGCATTGCATTCTAAGATGTTTATAATAATTTGGTTTAAGATACCACTTGCATTTTTTGCCTAAGATGACTTCTAACTTTCAATTTACAGTAACAGTTATACACTGTTAATGATTTTAGCCTCTATTCAGATGTCATTAGAAAGGTCATAAACAAATTGACTTCTGAACATTTAAATTTGAATTTTAAAATGTTTTGAAATGAAATATATAAATTAAATCATGCTCCCGTGGTCAGGATGGTAGTCCATCAAAGCTTTAAAAAATTTAATGACCTTGACTGTTTTCAATTATGATAAAATCATGATCAGAGGAAAGATAAGGAATCAAATAAATTACAGAGAAAGACAGAAGCTTGGGTCTCCCTGCATTTCCAAACTGAAAGACAGTCTTTCTTATTTTATTCACATAAATATAGCTCCATTATCTCTCCTGTTAGACTACACAGTGAAAATTTTAGAAGATCGAATATGAATGCCTCAAAAGTTGGCTACCTTTGGAAATGGGCCTCTTTTTTACCGTCAATAATGCTGTACACTGCAGTATCAAACCATATTTATCTTGTTTCTAAGTTCTTCTTTGACACTGAATAGAGTGGCGTGTGTGTGTGTGTGTTTAGAGTTAGATGACACTTGGTACAATACTATTTTTTAGTCGTGTCTTTTTCAGTAATAGTCATGACCCTTTGCTTATTTCGTAGCATATTGGGAAATTTGAAGAAAATCTCAAAAACTGATGTAAATAACTAATACCTGAAACATAAGCCATTCTGAAGTAAGCTCGCCAGCAGCACAGTTTTGCTCCCTTCAGCCATGGAGGGAGAAATTAAAGTCAAAAGCCCTTCTTTCACGTCATTTCAATTTAACAAGCTGCGTTACATTTAACATGTTGCCAAGCTTTTTCTTTCTCATGTCAGGTGCTATATTGAACTTGAACAGTGCCTAATTGAGTATTCTAATTGCTGGGGGTCAACACTGCCAGGAAAGTTAATTGGCTGCTGTATAAAAATGTCACCTTCTGTTTATATGTATATAAAACTTTATAGTTTATAAAACACTTTGATATGTGTAATCTTAATTAATACTCACAGTGGCTGTAATGTAGATACAGAATCATCAGAGAAACAGAATAAGAGAAAGCAAGAGACTTGCTCAAAGTTGCCCAGTAATGTATTCAAGACTCAAATACACTTCTTAGAATCCAGTGCAACCCCATGGTGTGTTTTAGAAAAGTAATTCGTGTTGCAGTGGGAAGCCAGGGTTGAAGTGAGGAGATACGAAGGCAAATAAACCAAGAAAAGACTTGGGTTTCTTGGAGCAAGGAGATTATTTAAAGTCAGGACATGAGACGCTGATGACATAATACCAGAGACAGAGAGACGGTGACATTTGCATGGAAGAGACAAAAAGGAAGGAATGGATTTGGTAAGCAAGGGGGGGTAAGGACCCACGAAGACCATGGAGTTCTAGTCTGGAGGACGGAGAGACTAAGCTAGGGGACCTACTAAACATGAGTGGCTTGGGGAAGTCGTATGAAGGGTAAGGCTTGCTAAAAGTGTCTGTGGGCTGCCATTCTGGATTCAGACCATGGAACCTCCGACGTATGGCTTGGAGGGCTACAGTACGGGGAGGCAGGCGGTTGAAACTGCAAGTGGGCAAGAGTGTGTAAGAAGCATCAAGTTTTCAGAATTACATTATATGGGTTTTTAATATTAATGTTTGCTAGTAATGAGATGAAGGGATCATGCTAAAAATGCACCATTAGGGATCCCACACAGTAGCTCTTTCCTATTGCACTTTTATATTTGCAACACTTCCCATTCTAATTGAAGACAAATTTTTATCGTGCCTGCTGTAACCTGAAGGAAGATTCAGGTGTCATTGGCAGTGCGTGGAAACTTTGTGCTTTGTCCCCTAACTGGGGCAAGGCGCTGCACAGTTTGACATAAGAAATCTGCTTCCCCCGCAGCTTTCTGTCCTTTGCTGCGTCCTGCCAGCACCCGGCAGTGTTGCTGTCGGTGCAGTTGGGAAAATGATGCTAAATTCAAACTGGGCTGAAAGCGGTCTTCTCTCCTCCCATCTCTGCAAGAGTGGCCAGGAGGGCTGCCCGCCTTCTGATGCTGTCATTCTTGCGGGGCTCCTGAGAGCGGATGTCATCTGGCACGGCCAGAGGAACAGCTCTGTGCACAGAGCCGAGCTGGGCGGTGCTCCTCCTCCCACGTTCCCACATTTGCCCACTTACTTTTCCAACCAGAGCACCCGGAGCTTTCACTGGGTTCCAAACCCGGCCGTCAGGAGTGGGCAGTCTTCTCTGGATCACTTCCGCGCACTCTCCTGCTCTCTAGCTACTGGAGTCATTGATGTCACTGTTGATAGAAAACATGGCATTTCAAGGTGGTTTTTGTCTTCTAGGTGTCTCATTAAAATGCAGCAATGTTTAATTTGGGGTCCTGTCTGCTGGGGTCTTGTATGGCCATAAATTTTAGTCATTCACAAGATGCATAATTTCTATGATGATTAATATGGGAGAAAATAGATTTAGAATGGGAACATAAAGAGGTCACACTAAATGTAGAATCCTTTTCCAGTTATTTATGATTTCAAATTGGAATTTTTACTCTTTTGTGTAATCTAATATCCCAGTACAATTAAGAAAGGCTGATCAAGTGGTGAACTTTCACTGTCTCTCTTTTCCAAGCTACCAAAGATGCATTCCTGTTTAGTTCAACAGAATTATATAGCTTATACACATGTATATATGACATAAATAATATTTATAGGTATTTTATATATTTATATAATGTATTCGTGTATAAATGTACATTCATGGGTTGAAATTCTGTATATATATGTGTATCATATTCATGCGTAGATTGACATAAATAGGTACATATAATATATAGATAGAAAAATACAATGATAGAACCTCAGGGAACTTGGAGTTCATCCGGACAAGATCACCATGTGATACTCAACCTTCCCCATGACTGTGTACCCACATTTTTCCAGACTGTCTGCACATGCTCTATGCAGTGTAGTGTCCACTCAGCTCTAAGCCCTTCCCAATTCCACATGGCCATGAGTACCAGAGAGTTCTTCTCCCTGTTGAATACAAATCTGCCTTCTCTACTTCTTCCCTGTCTTTCTGGTTCCATTATTCCCTCCAGGGAAGCCCTAAACAACCCTCCCCCTTCTCCACAGAAGCCTACCATATGGGAACAGCAGTGCACCACTGCCCTCTGGCTGGCCACCCCTGACACCCACTTGTTCCACTGTTTTCTAACACACAGTTCAGCAACCCCTTTCCTCTGTAGGTCACACTGAGGGGTCTCTCTACTCTTAGAGAAACACAGTCCTCTAAGGATTTTGATACCTAAATGAGGGACATGAGAGTGTTCCCTCCATCCTGAAAATAAGACTTCCTTGTTGTAACCCTTGTCCCACTGTTGAGTCCCCTGTTTATGTTGGGTTCATAAACAAATGAAGGTGCTGGAGGTGCTGCTGACTGGTCAGTAGGGAACTATTTTGTTTTGTCAATATTTTGTTTATATCACACCATAGTTATCATCCATCCATACAAGTTCCTTGTGGTTTTATTTTAATTGATCCTTTTCTTTTTTTAACCATCTACCAGTTCTGGTGTCTCTTTGTCACGTAGGCACATATTTATGTATACATAATACATTTGTTTCAAGTATATTTTCTGTGCCCTTAAGATACGTATAAAAATGTGTATAATAAACACATGGAAAGTGAACACTTAGGTGGTCCTCCAGCTCTTTGGCTCTGTACATAATGCACAGTGCATATCTTTGCAGATGTTCCCATGTGTTATATTAAGTACAGGACCAGAGTTAGAATTGTTATATCATAGAATTTATCATAATTTCACTAGTGACTGCATCACAGCCTCCAAAATGCCCTTTATACTGCCACCAGCCATGCATGAGAGGTCACATTTCCCCATATCTTTTCCAGTAATTGATATTATCTGCCTTTCTAGCTTTTGCAAATCTAATGGCTGGAGAGTACTATTTTATTTTAATTTGTTTTCATCCCATTATCACTGAGATTGAGCGGCTCTTCATACTCTCATTTGATATTTGGGTCTCCCTCTGTGCATTTCCTTTACCAATTTGTCCATTAGCCTTCCTGCAATTTCTTTCTGCTTTGTTGCAGTTATTCAATGTAAATGTGAATCTCTTGTTACTTAGAAATGCTGATCAAGCTTTTCCAAGACTGTCTCAGTCTCTTAACTTTCTCTTTGATTGTCTTTATGGGGATCTTGATTACAAAGTCTCTGAGCTTACAAAAAATACATGCCTACATTTTTTTTTCTGTATTTACTCTGTTTATATTTCCACTGCCACATTCAGGTCTTCAATGAACATTGAGAGTTGTAGATATAGTAGAAGGGTGTCTTATTTCTTCTTTTTATAGATATTGAGTCAATTTTCCTAATACCATTTATTAAATGGCCCATGCTTTCCACTCATCCCCATATGCGAAGATGACATGGTGCTGTGGTTAGAGACAATTTTACTTCTGTGAAATGTATTGAAGCTTTCTCTATGACTTTTTCATCTGTTTTTTTTTAAGTTTGTTTTTCATATTTGTTGGGCCTAAAATATGTGTTCAATTAAATTTGAAAATTATGTTTCATCTCTAGTTTTTTGGGGGTGATTATTAGTCCCTTAATTGGTTAATTATGAACCTGGGTGTTAATATTGCCAAATATAATTGTGATTTAACTGTTTTCTTCTATAATCTCTGATTCTTTTACTTGAATTTTCTATTATGTGATTGAAAATTACTCTTCTTACTTCTTTGTTGCACATTTCCCTGGCAGAGCTTTTCCCAATTCTTCAACTCCTGTTTTTCTGTAACTTTTGTTTTTTGATATTGTTTGAATCCAGTTTTTAATCCAGTGCATGTGTATGACTTTTGATGCATGCCTAACACATACGTGTTTAATCTTATAGCAAAAATAATTTTAGTCATTTTAGATTTTAGTTAAATCAGTAGTTCCATATTTTCCATTTACACCCTATTTCTTATTCTCTCTCTTTACTTTGCACTAGATGGAATCACTGAAGTACTATCAGATAATAAGGTTTATAAGCTCTATTGATAGTAAATGGTCATACATAGGCTGCAATCCTGTCTCCATGCATGTCAATATCCTTTTACTAACTATTCAATTTAGCCACAAAATGTGTTAATTTATCCAGGAAAGAACAAGTTGTTTGTTATGAGGATTCATTGAGGCATGGAAACAAAGTACCTTGGCTTTGCAGACCTGAATTTTTTAAGTTATCTATCTACAAGTGAACCCTTGTCTTCACTATGACATGTTTCAGCATTTTGCTCCAAAAAATTCATCCACTTCAAGTCAGGTACAGTTAACAACCAAGGTTCTGAATAAGGATGACCTTTCTATGTCAAGGTCATGGAACATACTTCTTAAGTAAATACCTGCTATCTCTAACAATTCTTGTAAAGAAGCTAACAGAAAAGAGAATGTTTTCGAATGAATGCCAGTGAGTCTATGCATCTGGTTGTCCCTGTCATTCATCCAGGCTGTCATCACCTCGGGTCAGAGTCATACAGCTTTGCTTCCATCAGTAGTCCATATAAACAAAAATGAAATAGTTGCACCGATCTGGAGAAGTCTTTTCTCCCCCTTTAGGGTGGTAAAACCTGAGCTATGTTTCATTTTCTTGATGCTGTGATAATTCAAATGGCTTTTCTTTACATATTAGAGATGCGGGTTCATTTGGGTTCATCAGAAAACTACTTCGTTTCATTACCAAGACTTCTACGTAAACATGTTGCCATTTTCATTAGTCTGAAGAGACTCCAAGTATTAAATACAGCAGTTCTTACGAATTCTCAAGTTGTCCATCATTTTTCAATATTAAATAAATGCTGTTTATTTCAACACAATATGATTATGTCTATAAAACACTTTCCATGAGAAACCTTGGAGAAGCATCTCATATGATTAAAAACCAGAATCACTTCAAGAAACCACCTGGTTCCTTCCACCATATCCCACTGCAGGCATCTGCTTGAAAACAGTATAAGTGACCTATTTTTCTCAAAAATGCTCTGGAAGGAGATACTGTCATGCTTCTCAGAGTCGGTCTTAGTGTTTTTCATCCCCAATTCTAACCCGTTGTCTTTTCTCTTCTTTATGTCCAATTTGCATCTTTTCAGCTGATAAAAATGAAAGTTCCTGTTTCTTTTCATTATAATTCTACATTATGCCTTATGGGCTTTTTTCTTCCTAATAGGTTTTAATTATATTTTCTCCCAGGGACAAAATGGGTAATTTAAAACAATTTTTCAAGTTTTTTTTTTTTAACCTCTTCACTTACATTGTCACGTTTATGGCTCTTCAGTTCTCACAGTCTGGCAGTCCAAAACACCTCGTTTAAAAATCATAGTAGAAGAGTTACCTACTCTTATCCCTTGTTTGTTCCAAAGTTACGCTATTTTAAATCACTGTTATTACCCTATCTTATGCTACTCTGTTGGCTGGTATGCAGCTAATGAGCCCTATGCTTTCAGCATCACCTACTGGGAACCCTTTATCCAGTGTAGGTGGGGTGTGGTTCTTGGATGTCTCGACAACGTGTGTTTTGATTGATATTTGCCATGCTTTCATGTATTTCTGAATTGAATCTTTTGAGTTCAAATTCTGATATTAGCTCTGAACACTTTCTCGTTTTAGTTCTGTTTGACTCACACTTAACTGAGCTTGTGAATATGCATAACCCACCCACATTAAAGCTAAAGACAACGTCTCAGTTCTGGGCACTGGCTGAACCTGGGAGAGCTAAATGAGTGAAAACAAACAAATGAGCACAGACATTTTTTCGGTAAAGAGCAGCGATCTTAAAATGGAACTTTCCCACTATTTTTCCTTGCTCCTACCATCCCTTTTCTGTTCTGCAGGGAAATAGGGAGATACTGTCTGCAGGGAAATAGGGAGATACTGTTAATCACAGACAGAGGGTCTTGTTAAAAGAAAATCAGTACATATGATAATGCCCCTCTGGTCACAACCCTAAGTGAAGAAAGGCAAAGTGGATGGGTGGAGGGTGTATACAGATGTAATACTTACTAACGGGCCTGGTTTTATTATGAATAGTGGATCCATGTTTTACTTTTGATGGAATAAACTGTTGCAGGTGGCAGTCTGCTTCCTGGAGTTTGGTGTGTAAGGACTGCCCTGGTGAAGGACAGCTGAGGGACGGGGGACAGGAAGAGGGATCAGGCCCAGGGAGAGGATGAGCTGAAGTGCAGGCGACGACAGCCTCATCCCACCTACAGGATGCTCTGCATAAAGAATGGCCTTCCGAGCTATCCTGAGCAGGGACAGAACCATCTTCCTTAGCCAGGCACTTGATGTAGGCTCCTCAGGAAGGGCCCATCCTTGATGACATGGATCTCTGCAGCTGGGACAGTCTTTGAAGTGGCTGATAATGGAAGGTGGCCACCTGGCATCCCTCCCGCAATCTGGGGCACACGTCCTTTCTTGAAAAGGAATCTGGGCCACATGTCTCCATGTACATCATCTCCTACCACTGACCTAGATGTCAAAAGATGTGCATCCTAGACACCTTTCCATGAAAATGTTTTTCATTACATTGCTCCCACTTCCTGTAATAACATTCGTTCAACATTTTAAATAAGAAATGAAAACCATCACAGTGTCTGACAGTAGCATAATTGGACTAGACCATGGTCATCAAAGCAATTTTCATCCAAAGGATCTCTTTTGTCCTTTGATTCCTATGATTTCTTTAATTTACCCACAGATGTCATATCTGCGCCTCTACTGTTAATGAGATCAAGTAGTGATAGGATGGCCACTGCCAGCAAGAGGCCGGGTCCAGCTTGGGAGCTGCAGAGAAACAACTCAGACACGGGAAGAGGGAGCAGATGACTTGGGAAAGCAGCAGCAGAGGGTGTGAAACATTCCAACCTGCTGTAGGAGAAGAGCGGGTGGACAAATAAGAGGAACCCTGATTTCCACACAGTCCCATCAAAGAAATGCTTATGAGATGTTTTAGAAATGGAGAGGATGGGCATCTGGCCAACTCTGGACGTGAAGTGGGATGGGAAGTCTAGAGTCTAAAGGTTTCAAAGAGAACTTTGTTGAGTCCCAAAGGGAGCCAGAGCCTGAAAATGTCTCCACACAGTTACAGCTGAGTTGGGTTTTCACACTATAAGATGGTGTGGGGCATATGGACAGGGTCAGCCACATTCAGAGTCAGTGCAGCTGAGACAAAGGATACTCGTAGGTGAACAGCGTTAGTCGGCACAGGGCCCTGAATCAGATCTAGTAGCATTTGGTGTCTCCTGCTCAATCCTAAAGACAGAGAAGTAGTTGAAACAGCAGGACATGCAAAACTGTGTTTTAGGAAAATCAATCTGGTTGAGGTATAAAAGATGGATTGCAGTGCAGAAAAATAAAAATAGAAAAAAGAATGCCAGTTAGGACACAATTTAAAAAGTTTTTATGAGGTGATGGTTGTGTGTTTGGACAAAAGGAATCAGACATAAGAGATACGGGGCAGTGGAGCAGACAAGACACAGATACCCAGTGAAGTGTTGGAGGTAGAGAGTAATGCACAGCCAGACACTTTTGTTACTGGGTGCTTCGTGCAGCTGCACAATTTTCCAGCACTAAAAGGAATAGAGAACTGAAGGTAAAGCTTGGGTTAAGGAGAAACATGATTATGTTTGGCTTGGGATTCTGGTTGCTTCTGGGCTATTAAGATGAAAACATCAGTGGACAACTGACCAAGTAGGTATGAAGCTGGAAGAGATCATCAGGGAAATGGAGGATTAATGTCTCCCTTAGCACATGGTTAGTAAGGGGCACACAGTCTCCATTTGAATTGCTGAACTGCTTATTTAAGGTTTTTAATCTTTCATAATCTGTTCTATGAACTTTTCAAAAGAATGAGGTCCCTACCCTCCTTACCCCTTTGCCATGGGATCTGTGGACTCTTATAAACTCTTCTAAAACACTTGTCTATGTTTTATAAATACCTATAAGGAAGTAGAGGTAGTGACATTTATTATTCCTGAGAATTTATTACTGGTTTATTTGATTAACTTAGAAATAATTACGAATCATATTTACCATACAAATATTATGCAGTTCAGTTCTAATAATTGAAAAAAGCCTAACATGTCATTGGCCATATTGGAATTTTTATTGAATAAATGAAGACAATAATTATACATAGAAAAAATGATATGTGTTTCATTTTATATGTATCATATAAAATGATGTGTCTGTATATAAAAATGATAAAAATATAACATTACCATCAAGTGAAAGACAACCTATTGGGAGGAAAAAACCTTACAAACCATATATCAGATAAGAGGTTTAATGTCCAAAATATATAAAGAATCCATACAACTCAATAGCAAAGAAATAATAAACCAATTAAAAATGGGCAAAGGACCTGAATAGACATTTTCCAAGAAAATATATGAATGGCCAATGGGTACATGAAAAGATGCTCAGCACCACTAGTCATTAGGGAGACGCAAATGAAACCCACAGTGAGATATTACTTTACATCTGTTACAATGACCACCATCCAAAAGACAAGAAGTAAAAAATGCTGGTGTGAATGTGAAGAAGAGGGAAACCTTGTGTACTGTTGGTGAAATTGTAAATTGGTACAGCCACTGTAGAAAACAGTATGGAGGCTCCTTAAAAAATTAAAAAGAGAACTAGCATGTGACCCAGAAATTCCACTTCTGGGAATATATCCAAAGGCAATGAAAACACTAACTTGAAAAGATATCTGGACCCCCATGTACATAACAGCATTATTTACAATAGCCAAGATATAGAAACAACTTAAATGTCCTTCAGTGGGTAAATGGATAAAGAAGTTTTGGTATGTGTGTATATAATATATGTGTAATACATATTAATATATATATACAAAATATACAGTGGAATATTATTCAGCCATAAAAAATGAGAAAAGCTTACCAATTGCAACTACATGGATGAAGCAAGAAGGCATTATGTTCTGCCCATTTTTTAAGTAGGTTGTTTTTTGGGTGTTGAGGCATATGAGTTCTTTATGTAATTTGGATGTTAACTCCTTATTGGATAAATCATTTAGGAATATTCTCCCATACTTTAGGATGCCTTTTTATTCTGCTGATGGTGTTCTTTGCTGTACAGAAGACTTTTAGTTTGGGGTAGTCCCACTTTTTCATTTTTTATTTGGTTTTCCTTGCCCGAGAAGATGTGTTCAGGAAAAAGTTGCTCATGTTTATATTCAAGAGATTTTTGCCTATGTTTTCTTCTATGAGTTTAATGGTTTCATGACTTACATTCAGGTCTTTGATCCATTTCAAGTTTGCTTTTTTATATGGAGTTAGACAATTATCCAGTTTCATTATCTTTGTCCAATTTTTCCCAACACCAGTTGTTGAAGAGGCTGTCTTTTCCCCATTGTATATCCATGGCTCCTTTATCATATATTAATTGGCCATATATGCATGGATTTATATCTGGGCTCTCTATTCTGTTCTATTGATCTATGAGTCTGTCTTGTGCCAGTACCAAATTGTTTTGATTACTGTGGCTTTGTAGTAGAGCTTGAAGTCAGGGAGTGTGATCCCCCCTAGCTTTGTTCTTCTTTCTCAGGATTGCTTTAGCTATTCAGAGTCTTTTGAGGTTTCATATGAATTTTAGAACTATTTGTTATAGGTCATTGAAGAAGAAGGGACTAGTGGTTACCAAGGGGTGGGTTTGGGGAGGGTGAAAGGGATTAAGGGGCACAATAATTTGCAGTCACAATATAGGTTGGTCATAGGGATGGTAGTACAGCACAGAGAATACAGTTAATGAGTATAACATCTTATTACGTTGACGGACAGTGACCACATTGAAGAAGGTGAGGATTTGATAATATGGATGAATGTTGAGCCACTGTGTTGTGTATTTGAAACCATCATAGTATTGTATATCAATGATACTTTAATAAAAAAAAGAAGGCATTATGCTAAGTGAAATAAGTGGGACAGAGAAAGATAATTACTGTACTATTTCACTTATATGTGGAATCTAAAAACAAACAAAAATACCACACTCATAGAAAAAGAGATCAGATTTGTGGTTACCAGAGACAGGCTGGAGGGGGATTGGAGGAAGGGGGTCAAAGGTACAAACTTCTAGTTATACAATAAAGAAATACTAGGGATATAATATCCAACATGATGGCCTAGCTAACCCTGCTGTAGGATACATAAGGATGTCAAGAAGATAGATCCTAAAAGTTCTCATCACAGGAGAAATTTTTTTCCTTTTCTTTTTATTCTACCTATGTGAGATGACTGATGTTAACTAGGCATATGGTGATAATCATTTTACAATACATGTCAATCAAACCATCATGCTGTTTGATTTAACCTTAAACAGTGGTACAAGTCCATACTTTCTCAATAAAACTGGAGAAAAGTCAAATCTTAAAAAAAAAAGATATAACATCAGAAAATGAAGTCGTTCCAAGCCATTGTAAAAACTGCAATATAATTTGAGAAAAAATGTGTTTATCACAGCAGTGTCCATAGCAGAAAATGGTCTAGTGCTCATAGGTCAGACATGCAGGTGTTACAGATTGTCAGTACTCATCTTGAGTGAGAATTGTGAAATTTGGTCTATGTGATTTTGTTTTTCTGTTTATTTGTTCTTAACTGTAAACAGTCCTGCAAGTCATGACAGTTTCCTTGAACCTAGGGCTTTCTGAAATTGGGATATATATGAGTGATTTGATCCCACGATTATTTTCTGTCAAGGAGGAAAATGTTTCTTTATAATTTTGGATGTGGCAGAACTGAGTAATTCCCGAATGTTCAGCTTACTTTTCTGCTTATAACACCTGCTCTAGAAGAGCACTAAGCCAAACAGGGATTCTTCCTACCTGAGCAAGCCTTGGATGATTCATGGGCAGAGATTTTTCTGAGTGCACCCAATCTCCCACTTAACTCAGTCACAGAAATTTAAATGTGGTCTCTCTGATCTATGCCTAGACAAAAATAGATACTTTTCTAACAGGTTTTATTTTTTATTTTTTACACAACTTGGGCTATCACAAATATGTCCAAAATGTAACTCCCTTAGGAAATCTTAGAGATAGACCCTAAAAGTCATGCCCACTCCATAGGGACAATGCCTCACTCCTCCCGTGCCCTTCCCACCCAGCAGCAGAGCCAGGGGATGACCTGCTGGCTCGCTCCTGCCTTCTGTTCCTAGGTCAATGACTGGGTGTCAGTTTACGGTTCATACTGAACCCCAAAGGGAACTTAGAGGGAGAGACCAGGGAGGGCTTTCAAAGGAGCCCACATTTATGTGGACATGCTTAAGTCTCTGGTTTCTTTTGCACCTACTGGCTTCAACAACATCTTTGTTCCTGAATCTCAGCCTCAAGCTATTCCTCCTACATCAGGCACAGGCCCCAGGACCAGCAGCCTCATTCATAGTGAGCTGGGAGCAGCTTTGCCTGCTGTTGGCCTGGGAGTCACCCAGCTCCAGGGAACAAGCTCACCTGGCAGTGCACAGTCGGCATGAATGGCCACACCTGCATAAGCAAGGCTAGGTCCTAACTTCATCTCCCCAGTTTGCCTACTAGGAGAGGGAGAGATGGCTCAGTAGAGCCACTAATTAGAAGTCTTGAACCCCTACACTAATCAGAGTATAAAACAGAGCTTCACCTTTGTCCCTATCATATCATCATTATTATATCCTGGATATATCTCCCTTTCCACTCATAACCTCAGGATTCTCTAACATGCAGAGCATCAACACGTGGTCATCATCCCTTCAAAATAGGTATTTTCAAAAACTATTATACAATTAAGGTGTACAGGGCACTTTCTATTCCACTAGTTGTGGGGAGTAAAAAAGATAAGCTTGATGCATCGCCTGCATCCTGGGTCACTCAAGGAAACAGACACATATGTAGATCGCTTTGCTTATGTGAGTCACACTGTGATACCTTCCATTATAGAGTTTGGACAATAGGCCCCAGGAGTGGGTACCAGAAAAGTTTAATTGTGTTTTGTGAACAGAGTGGAGAACTATATCACAGAGGGGATCTAAAGCATGTTGTAAAGTAGCAGAATTGGATGAATAACCAGTCTTGTGGATGGAAAGACCATGAAGTGATGTGCTCCAACTCACAGGTCACTCATGCTCACCAGCCTAGTGGTTTTAGGGTCACGACTTGCGTTTCAATGGATGGTACTGAGCTGTCAGCCTGCGCGGGGCCTGGGCACAGCCAGAGAGCATAGGGGCACCTAGAATGGGCATGCAACTGGGACTGAACTCTCAAAGATCAGTCAAGGGCACTCTTATTCCCATAATAGATGTAATTTTTGGAGATTTCGTGAGTCAGGTAAGACACGAAAAAAAGAAAACTTCTAGACAGAATGGAGAAAGGGAGGTGGGTGAGAAAAGAAGATGGAGACATGAAAATAATGTTACTATAACTCAGAAGACGTTGACCTGGGGCAGGCTCTTTCAGCAGCAAGACTGTGCCGTCAACACAGTCTGGAGGCCCATGGGGGTAAATTACATTAGAAAAGAAATGACAAAATGTGGAGTTGATGATATCACGTAGGCAATGCAAACAGGGCCTCAGTACAAATCAACGCTCAGGTGATGCGTTTGATTTTTCGCAGTGAATTATGGGTCTTTGGGGGAAAGAAAGTTACGAGGAGGGAATTGAGCTAGTTGAGCAGCTTCTGTGCGCCATCCACATCTGCCGTGTTATATGAAGACCTCCCCTTGCACTCTCCTGAATCGTGTTTCATTATCTCCATCTTACACATAAAGAAGTGGAATCAGAGAGTTAAAGAAACTGGATCAAGAAAATACTGCTAATTACCCAAGATTGATGCCCAATGCATGTTTCTTTCAATATGTCATACTCCTCTCTGGAGGGGGATATAAAAAAAATGCTTTTTCCCCTATGAAGAACAATATTCAATTATTTTTGAGGGGCAAGACAGAAATATATCATCCTGAATTAAGGTTCTTGTTAAGGGTTTAAAAAGAATAAGAGTCCAAATTAATATTGGTAGCATTCAATCCTTCCGAACTGCCTCAGAGAAAGGAATCCCCCCCCCCCCATTATGGAGTAAACCTGGCAAGAAGTGACATCCAGCAGATTTTCACATATTTCATGTTGGAAAGTTGCATGTGAGGTCACATGCAGAATTTCTGCTCCTGCAACATTACAAGCTCTCACTGTCAACCAGACTCAGAGAATTTACCTTAAAAGGTGATGCAATGAACCAAATAAAATAAGGAATATGTCTCAAATAGGTGATTTGGCTTTACCAAAATCATTATAATAGTTTTTTAATCACTTGGTTAGTTTTTTACCTCCAATTTTACATCCTATGGATGTGAAATGTAAGATTTTGGACCCTTTACAAGTTGAGAAAGTATTTTTCTGTAGCACACTTGTGCTTCATGGCTGAATTGAGGCAATATATGTAGTGTAGAGAGAAGTGAAATGATTGGCAAATTGGTCTGATAATTTAATTTGCATTAAAGAAGTGCGTCCTGATGGAATGTGGCAAGCATAACAAATAACAAACCTGACTTTTTGACATTATTCTGAGAAAAAGACCTTTCCCTCTAACTAAATCTGTCATCACTATGGAAATTGTTATTTTAACTACTTTGGATAGGTGTTTTTTCTAAATATGTTTTAAAATACTTTAGATGTATCGTTTTTCCATTTACTGTATGTCTTGCCAATGGGTGTCAGCAACAGGCAAGTTCTATGGATTCGATGTGACCAAAGAAATAGACAGCAAAACGTTCTTTGGAGTGAAAGGGTTTATTACCTGGCTTGTTCTCCCGGTGGTAGGTTGAGCGCTAGTATGGCTGCCTCGGCCCAGAGCAAAGGGTGGAGCTCTCTATATAGTACAATAATAGCTTATTGCCTAAAGGTGTGGAAACGGTAGCCTAGCAACAGGCCAGTTACATCATCAGGTGATTTAACTTCAGTGATGATCCTGGCCATAGGAACCCCAACTTCCCCACACTCCACCTCTCCAAGATTTTCACCATACAATCTACATGCTTTCAATCTTCTGCAATGGTCCCTGTGCGAGAAAGCTGGAGCACTCTAACCAGATTCTACAATAGCAACAGAGGATAACAACAACTTAGAGATAATAAAAATCAAGATACAGCAAGATTTTGATACATGTAACAAAAATTATAATAATCCTCAAGCCTGAGGAAGTTCCCAATCCACAAAGACTTTAAGGGTAATAAGACACATGTTTTAATGCCACCAACATAGGCAAATCTTGTCCATCAGGTAGGATGCAAGCAAGAGAGTGGTCCTGTGATAGGACTATAGCAGGAAGGGGGCCCCGTCCAGGTCTAGTATACCATACTTTTACTTCTTTCCCCGTGGGGGTTACCGAAGAGTCTATATATAGTCCTGCTGGAGGTGCATGCACTGGCCATAATGATAAAACAAAGCTCCCTGGTAAGATGCTCCTACCTTCTGGCTGTTCAAGATATACTACTGTGACCTTTGGGGACCACTCTGCTGTTATTCCAGGAATACACAAAAGGCCAGTTTCCAGGCCTTGTCCCCAAGGTGCCAGGAGAGCCAACCATCATTGGTCCTTGTGTTGAAAGGTCCAAAGCCATGTCCACTCAATGGAGTCTCCGGGGTGTAGTGCGGTTGGTGCTGGCAGCAAGATGTTATTCTGGTGGCTGAACCTCAGCTTCAATGATTCTTCTTTAGTTTGTACTTGCAATTGTACAGGGGAGGCAGCCATATGTGTTAATGTGTCTACAGGGCTCAAGGCTCCCTTTTGGGGTCTCTCATTCAAACACCATAGCATGGTCCATAAATGGAAAGACCATCCCTGAAGACTATTGGTATCTGACTTTAGTCTGGATTTTAACAAGCCATTGTGCCTCTCTATCATGCCTGCTGTGGTAGGATTGTATGGCACATGAAACTTCCATTTGATTCCCAGCTGTCACACCCATTCTTGCAGTGGTTTTCCAGTAAAATGGGTGCCCTGATCACACTCAATTACCTGTGCTCAGCCATAGGCAGCAAAGATACACTCCAGACCTCTTTTGGTCATCTGCTGGTCTGCACAACGGGTAGGAAAAGCAACCGGAAGTCCAGTAGCTGTGTCCACACAGGTCATTGCATACCGATATCCTTCTGACATAAGTAGAGACCCAATATAGTCTATCTGCCACCTGACGAGGGGTATAGGCCCCTTAGCTATTGTCCCATGTTGCTGTGGAACTCAGTGTAAGTCCATTTTGGAGCCCACATCACACTCCTGCCAGGCTCTACTAACTTCTTCGAAGGTCAAAGGCAAGCCCCACCGACGGGCTACAGCCCACATTGTCTTGTGCCCACATGCAACAAATGCTAATGTAGCCATTGGGCTACATCAGAGGCAGATTTTCCTTCTAACCAACGTATCTGGGCCAATTTATCTGCATCATTTACTAGGATTGCCAGTGGCAAATGACCTGTCACATGGTATACTGTAATTATCTTAGTCTGACCACAGACTCATAAGTCTTCCACAGTTCTTGCCCCCAGAGGGGTCGGTGACCAACCAGCCAGTTGTCATGGTACCAGGTTGGTAGCCACAGGGTCAAGCCCTGATAGACAGCCCAGCTGTCAGTGCAGACAACTACAGGGGAGGGCTCCTGGCTCATCACAAGCCACACGGCCCACAACTCTGCCCATTGGCTGCTCTTCCCCTCACCATCTTCCATCCATATTGTCTCAGTCTTAGCATGGAGAGCTATGGCCCTCCATTTTGGGGGCTGCCCATGGCTGGAGCCCTCTGTGTACCACACATCTTCAGGCATAGGGGCTCTTCCTTCCTGATATGGACTCTCTGCTACCAATGGTTCAAAAGCAAGTTTTTCCGGCTTTTCACTAGTATATGTCACCGGCCCCAATAAGCGTTGGAGTTCTTCACTCACAGGGCTACTAGATAGGGCACTACACTGCTGTAGGTAAGCACCCCACTTGGCCAGTGTGGGCATTTGTGCCTCGCCACTCCTTGACTTTTGGGTCCAGTCTCATACCCACCCCAAGATGGGATAGATGGTTATTACCTTTATCGGGGCCATTCAAGTGAAGGGTTTTGTAGTGAGCAAGGCATGATACACAGAAGCCAGTTGTTTTTCTATCAAAGTATATCATACCTCTGCCCCTTTCCAGAGTTGTGACCAAAATCCAACAGGTTGGCGAGTTCGTTCAAGCCGCTGCCAGAGACCCCAGCCATAACCGTCTTCAGTCACATGAACATCCAGCTCACAGGGCCTTGATTGGTCTATCACACTCAAGGCCTGCACGGCCTTGACAGCCCGTTTTGCTGTAGTAAAGGCAGATGCACATGTCTCATCCCAGTCCCACCTGACGCCCTTTCATACCAACTGGTATAAGGCTTCAGAATTTGTACCAAGTGCAGGATAAACACTCTCCATTATCCTAGAAGACCCAGAAATTCCTGTAGCAATGCTAAAGCTGTAGGGGTAGGAAAGGCCTGGACTTTATCTATAACTGCTTCTGGTATAACTTTGGTCTTACCCGACCAGATGACCCCCAGGAATTTGACAGACAAACCAGATCCCTGAATCTTAGCACTGTTCACAGCCCATCCTTTCCACTGTAGATGTTGCAGCAGTTTAGTGCTGCACCTTCTAGATCTGAAAGAGAATCAACGTGAGCATGACATCATCAATATAATGGTACAGCTGCACCGTTGGCAGTTTCTCCCATGTAGCCAAGTCCTGGACTACAAGTCCATGACAGATGGTGGGGCTGTGGAGGTATCCCTGTGCAAGAATGGTGAAAATCCATTGCCATCCTCCCCAAGTGAAGGCAATCTGTTCCTGACTTTCCTGCTCAATGTCAGTGGAAAAGAAGGCATTAGCAAGATCTACCATGTAATGATATGTTCCTAGTTCATGGCTGAGGGTATCCATCAAGCCTGCAATAGAGGGGACAGCAGCATGCATAGGGGATATGACTTTTTTCAGTTCTCTGTAATCCACAGTCATATGCCAGGAGCCATCTGGCTTTTTTACTGGCCACACTGGGGAACGGAAAGGACTATGGGTGGGGTTTATAATACCCACATTTTCCAGCTCCTGGAGAGTTTCTCCAATCTCTTTATGCCCTCCAGGCAGTTTGCATCGTTTGGTATTAGTCACCCGCTGAGGCACAGGCAAAGCTATGGGTGGTGCCTGGCATGTCCCCTCAGAACTGCCATACTCTCAGTCTGAATTCACCTGCAGTGTTCTGCAACCGTAGGCCCTGCAGGATATCAATTCCCAAAATATACTCAGGGATAGGAGATATATACACAGTATACTCTTTTGGGGGCAGATGCCCTATTCCCAAAGGGATTTGGGCTTTTTTCACTCTGATAGCCTTCCCCCTGTATCCATCCATGATAGTGGGGGTCCCAGGGAACCATTCAGGGTTACCATGAGTCAGTGAACATTCAGCCCCAGTGTCCACCAAAGCCAGGACACATTGTATGTTCACTGGGGACCAATGGATAGCTATTTCAACATGTACCTTCCGGTCCCCCCCGGTCCCTCAGGGAAGATACCTTGACCTTCTCCTCAGTCAAACCATGTTCCCCAATCACCTTCCTGTGTGGGCTCAAGTGAGGTTGGCTCTTTCTCCAGCAGGAAGTCTTGCAAACACACAGGCCAGATTCATGGCTCTGTCTCTGACCTCTGCCTCTTTCGTCTTAATGGTTGGAACTGCTGCTCTGGTTTCAGCTGTTGCCATAGCTCTAGTAAGATCCTATTTGACTTCTCATCTAATTTCCTTCTCTCTGCTCCTGCCTGTATTAAATCAACCCATATCTGGGTCCTCATAACCTTTATTCGGCCCTTTAAATTCTTCTTGTGAGTAGAAGACCTTATTTCTTTCTGGGTTCTCATTGCTTCAGCCTCTCCTAAGTCTGCTACTGTACGTGTCACCCCACTTATGGGATGCCCTAAGTGAGGGGAAAGAATGGCCACTAGACATCCAAAGAGGGATGTGGGAGCCATTTGAAGTATAACATTTCTCATCCCAGTAGTGAAAATCTCTTCATCTGGGCCATAATTCTCTGGACTATAGATGGCATTTCTTATGCCTAGCTCTTGTAACACCTGTTGGAGCTCAGCATATGTCTGCCATCTTACAGAAGAGGATGGTAGATCACCCGGATTGGACCACACAGCATGAAGTGCAGCCATAAGCCAATCGAGGAGGGAGTGACTCCCTGGGGTCTGATGTGCATTTTGTAATCGCTGCCTCAAGGCAGGCTGCACTGTCAGGGAAGACAGCTTTCCCATCTCTGATCTCGACAGAACAATTCCATCCACCCCTAAATCCCACAGACGCAGGAGCCAAGCTGATATTGACTCCGAGGGCTTCTGCCTAAACTGGGAGCCCAAATCCACCAGCTCAGCGTGAGTATAGGGGCCGACCATAGAGGGCTCCATGACCTAGGGAAGGGGCTGCCCCTCTCCTTGGGGAACTTTTAGCTGCTTGGTCTTTATTTTCTTTACAACCACTGGGCGTGCTTTCAATACAGGAGGGGCCAGTGCCTCCAGCACCATCCCTTCATCCTTCCCCAGCTCCTCCGTTTCTGGGGCTGATGGCACCTTTCTCTCCCCTCCCCCGAGTGCCTCCTCTGCTACAATCTTTACCCTTTCTACTGTACCTCACAGCAATGCTACCTCAGTCTTCAGCAGCTCTCTTACCTTCACCTCAATGCTTCGCAGCTGGCGTTCTCGTGCCACCTCTGCCTGTGCTTCCCTCAGGAGTTCGTCTTTTTCCTTGATGGCCATTTTCCTCCTTCAGAACACCTGGCAGCACTGCCGTCTCATTCTGTAAAGAATTGTTTACCTCTCCAATGGCACCTTGCTGCCGGCATTCTCGTGCTGCCTCCTCTTGCATCAGTGCCATTTCCTTCTTCAGGGAATCCACAGAAGTTTGCAGCTTTCATTCTCATGCCCCCATTTCTTGAGTCTCTTCTATAGACCTTTTTAATACTGTGAGAAGCAGCCAACTCACAGTCCCTGCTGCCTCACGGGCACTCTGTTTCTCAAAGGATCTACTTACTATACCAAGGACCACCCCTACTGCCTCAGGTGTCACCTCCCTTGCCTCCAGTCCTGGGGTGGGGCCCAGTCTTCTAGGAGGCAAGCCACCTCAGACTATATACCCATTGGGGGACGACAATCCACTGTCTCCCCATTCACAGGGGCAGCCTGCTGAAGCACCCCTCCCATAAGGGCAGCCTGTCTTTTTCCTTGGTCAACAATGAACCCTGCCAACTTTTGCCAATTGTCTTGCCAATGGATTTCAGCCCTGGACAAGTTCACTATGGATTCAATGTGACCAAAGAAATTGACAGCAAAACGTTCTTTGGGGTGAAAGCGTTTATTACCTGGCTTGTTCTCCCAGTGGTAGGTAGAGCACTAGTGTCTCTGCCTCCGCCCAGAGCACAGGGCCAAGCTCTCTATATAGCACAATAATAGCTTATTGCCTAAAGGTGTGGAAGCAGTAGCCTAGCAACAGGCCAGTTACATCATCAGGTGGTTTAAGTTCAGTGAGGATCCTGGCCATAGGAACCCCAACTTCCCCACACTGTATTAACTACAACTTATGATTCAGAGCACCTAATTATGTACTTCAATTTTGTACTGTGATTTTGTATTAATTGCAAAAAAGCTGGTGATTAAAGGCAATGTGCCGTGGCACAGAATATGTCCCCAGCTACTGTGTGTGTTGTGTTCTTCAGGCTACTCTACAGTTTATATTTTGTTTCTCACTCCCCTTAGCTTGCCAACTGTGACTTTTTACTGATCCCTTATCATTATGATTGAATTCTCAGCATCTGGCTTAGGCTATGAACTGAGATGACTGTGAACTGTTATAATTGTTCAGATTGTTGTAATTTGCTTAAAATGCAATGCTCAAGCAAGGCAGTTTATTAAGTGTTGATGGGATTTACAAGTCTAGTAAACATTTATGCAATTTTAGGCAAGATTTAGATAAACTGTTGATATGATGTGCCACTTTCCCCACCTAATGTCTACTGTGAGTAATCACAGCTTAATCCAACTTGATCTATTCCACCAGCACCAGGTGGAACCTCATCCTAAGACCTTCCTCTTTTAGTGCCCTTGACACCTTAAGTTATCTCTGTTTGTTTCCTGGCTTATTTGTCTGTTTCTTTGGTAAGACCTAACTGGATCCATCTGCTTACTAGTTCTTCTGACTCTGGCCAAATTTGCAATTCTGAATTTTAGTTCCAAGCTGCTTTTGGAAGCATATAGTAGGGGTAATAATAATATTGAATAACAGAATAATCACAGCTATGCTCTTCTGAAGTCTGCTGTCTATGACTATACTTGAAAGCTTCAATGAGCAGAGACTGGCATATTGTGTTCATTGCTGTACACCCAACACAGACTGTGTTGTCAAATACATACCAGGTGCTCAATAAACACTTCTTGAGAGAATGAATGAATTAATGAATGGTTTCCATTTATATGTTTCTCAGCTGGATCTTTTATATCTCCCCCCCAAGCTGATAATTGAAATGGACCTGCAATTGACTGAACAAACTCTGAAGACAGCCCACTCTTTAATAACTCCATTCTGTAAAAGAATCCAGTATTATAACTGGTTTGTTTAGGTTATTGCATACTTAATAACTTTAGTTTGCAACCTTATTTCCAGCCCCTGAAATAAAACAGATAGGATTGGAGCCTCCACTCCTGAGTGAACTAGTTCTGTGACCTAGGACAAAGTAACATCTTTGAGTCTCAGTTTTCCCTACTAAGTCAGGCTTTGAATTACCTATGCCCTAAAACTGATAAGAAGAGCATATGAAGAGCTTGTTCACAACCCATAATCAATAAATAACCAAGATAAGATTGCAGGTTGGCTCTCTGGCTTCATGCTGAGCGTTTCATGATGCTAAAGCCCTGTAAGGATATCTGGGAAGTCACTGAGGAAGAGAGGTCCTAAGCTAAGAAGGTAAATTGGAGTTTATCAGGGAAATTAAATAAGGAAAGAGCTTTCCAGACTGAGCTTGTCTGTGTGCATGGCTGGCCAGGCTGAAGGCGATGACCTATTCTTATTAACAACACATCTCAACAACTCAGGAAACTAGCCAGGTCATAATTTAAGGTCACGCACAGAGAATGTATTAAGTTGAGCGATATGGAGTAAAGATTCAATTAGCCTGACATAAAATAAGTCTTTTTAATTAATATTTGCTATTAATTAGACATTGGACACAAAACATGTTTAGCAATGAAACTGGAGACTGCTTCTTCAACAGGCTTAAAGTATGCCTATTAACAAGTCATGGAATGGATTGCGGTGCTAGTATTAGTGAAGCAGGAAAGAAAGCTCCTAGTGTGCATGTCATTTTTCAAAGTTTCTAAGGAAAAAACAAACCCAAGTGCTTCTTCCACAATATTGACACTGAAGAGCACAGAGTCTGAAATTTTTTCATTCAAAAGTGATTTTTGAATTTAAAAAAGCTTATTGAAATAAATTAGATTAAGTATACTTGCTGAAGTAAAAATCAAGCCATGCTTTCATTTAGAAGGATGAGAAAATTCAAATACCCAGAGAGCACAATTCCCCGTCTTCCACTGGTTCATGTATTTATATGATTTTAATGGTTGTATTGCTCTTTTAATGTCATGCAAAAGGATTGAAGGACTAGAGAATGCAGAATATACATGCAGTTCATTATTATCTCTCCTCTATTACTTTTTCTTCCCTTTCAGTTCCACCTTTCATCCAACCTTTTGAGTTCCCAAGATTCTCCATTGGGCAGCGTGTCTTCATCCCATGTGTTGTGGTCTCAGGGGACTTACCCATCACGATCACCTGGCAGAAGGATGGCCGGCCAATCCCAGCGAGCCTTGGGGTGACCATTGATAACATCGACTTCACAAGCTCCTTAAGGATTTCTAATCTCTCCCTGATGCACAATGGTAATTACACCTGCATAGCCCGGAATGAGGCAGCGGCCGTGGAGCACCAAAGCCAGCTAATTGTGAGAGGTAAGGGAGGGATGTAGGCCGTGTGCCATCACTGCAGTGAATTCAGCAATGCTCACAGATGATATCTGCTTGAAATATGATGAAAATAACTAGAATTCATAGAATTTGATCTTATCCCCTTTAGGAAAAACACAACTATAGAAACCAACTCCAAGCTCCCCTAACTCCAAGCTAGAATTTTATTTACTAAAAACATGAAGTTCCAAATAATATGCAGCTAAGAAATGTGTGAATGAAGAGATGGGAGTCATTGGATTTTATTCATGAAATAGAGCTTCCCTGTGTTAACTCAGTGATTTTTGAGGACCAAAGTCCATGAGCTCTTGATGTATTTATTTTATGTAGCACTTTTTGTAATGGGGTCATTTAGACTTATATCTTTAAAAAATAATATTTGTCAAAGCCATATATCACAGTTTTACTAAAGAGTCATAAAATAGTACTTTTTACATTTTTTATTTCATTAGAAATGTAGTTTTCTTTGCTTCTTTCTTCTGATTAGCATTAAGTCTCTCATTATTTTGGGAGGCTTTGCAACATTTATTAAATTAAGTGAAGTGGGGCAATATTTACGAAAAGAAATTAAAACAGCATAGTCTTCTTTGTTAAAAAACATTAGCAGGGAACTCAGTACTTATAAAATACAAGCATCTCTATTCAAGTGTCCAAATTTGGATGGAAGTTCCACTCATCTTCAGAATGAGCAGCTAGTGTTCTCTAAGGTCTGTTGAGTATAGATATTCTTTGATTTTATTGATTCTTTATGCATTCATCCATATGCATAAAGGAGCTATATGCATTCATCTGCCAGTACAATTTTTAGCCACATTGAGGAAGTAACTCTATGAAATTAAAGTTTATATTAATGTTGATTATTCATTTTTTTAAATTTCCAAACATTGGGCTCTCCATCTATTGTCAGGAGAGGATGATTTCCATTATCTTCAGGACAGTCGACAATTTTGACCAGATTCTTTCTCGCGCAGTAGACCCCAGGTGGTTCCACGATCCTTAAATCTCATCCCCATGCCATCTCTCCTTTCTTTCTGGCTTAAAAGTAATGTGCTTTCTATGTGCTTGCTAACCAAAGAAAGTGAAGCCGGAAAGAAATATGTAGTGGGATAAAGAGGAGCTGATTACAGGATCAAAGTCTTGGAGTTAGTCCATTGGGATTGGGTTCTTCGCACCAACAGAGTGTGTTGAAAGTCACATAGTAATAGCGATGATGAGACGGGGGCAGGGGGTTTCCAGAAGGGACAACCAACAGAAGTGGTTGGAAACTTCTGGCAGGAAGATATTGGGTCAAGTAATTTGAAAGAACAAATTTATAAATTTATCCAGTGGCACCATCAAAGACTAACAGGTAATGGGTTTATCTTCTATCATAAACAACTATGAAACTGGGCGAGAATTAATAAAGCAACCATTATCTGGTAGTAGAGCAGGCAGCAGAGTGCTGTGGTCCTTGAGAGAATGAAAGCATATGCATTCAGCCCCACATTTGCTCCAGATTTCTGCCTAGACAATTTCCAAGCCATGGTGAAGGGATGTAGGACCCAAATAGATAACAGTGATCTTGGTGAGTGGAAAAAAGAGAGAAATTTAGAACTCTTGAGATGCTAGATTTTGCATGGCAGAGTATTGGAGAGTAGGAAGGTGTTCAGATAAAAGATCTCTAAAAATCTCAATAGAGCTTGCACAGAATCTTTAGCTGAATATTACACTTCACATGCCTAGCTGAGACTCTGGAAAACCTATCGGAGAACAACTACCAGTGGGATGACAGGTGAATAAAGATTTGAGAGGTTACACAGTGCTTGGAAGTATTGGAGTTCTGATTATCCATAATAGAAAATGCATGAGGAATTCAGTTGAAATCTCAGAAAGGTCACACACTAAGAGAAGGGCTAAGCTAGCCCTGGAATAAAGTCTACTCTACACCAGCCCTAACAGAGCCTTAAAAGGGCCTTGACAAGACAAAAGTTCTCCACCAGGAACTTAGCTGTCTTCAAGAATAACATTCAACAGTCTTAAAAGGAAGTCAACAAAATTCATACTCTGAATAGCATATCATATCTAAAATGTCTTACACACAATTACTAGATATGTGAAGAAACAGGAAACATGTGAGCCATAAACATAAGGAAAAAAATAATTAAAAGAAACAGGCTAATGAACATGAAGATGTTGGAATTAACAGGCAAGGTTTTAAAGCAGCTATTATAAATATTACAAGGATTGAAATAAAAAGATATGTGTAATGAATACAAGGAGAGAAATGTAAAACTTTTTAAAATTTTTATATTATTAATATACAGTTACATGAGTGACATTGTGCTTACTAGAGTCCCCCCATTATCAAGTCCTTACCACATACCCCATTACAGTCAGTATCCATCAGCGTAGTAAGATGCTATAGAATCACTACTTGTCTGTAAAACATTTTTTTAAACCAAAAAGAAATACTAGATATGGAAAACATATCTGAAGTGATAAATTCACCAGATCTATTTAATAGGATATTGGATACTGCAAAAGAAAGGATTACTGAGCATGAAAAGAAGGCAAAAGAAAATATCTATATTTTTTCACTGAGACATAAAAGACTGAAAAATGGTAAACAGTGCCTCAGTGAACTTGGGGCAATGTCAAGCAGTCCAATATTATATAGATTCTTAGAAGGAGGGGCAGGGAAAATATATATTGAATAATAATGACTGGGAAATTTCCAAATGTAATGAAAAAAATATAAATCTATAGATGAAAGTGACCAATGAAAACTACGAAAATAGGTACAAAGAAAAACCATTTCATGGCACATTATAATCAAGTTGATAAGAACTAATGATAAAATATCAAAAGCAACCAGAGAAATTAGACTTGTTACATATAAGGAAACCAAGTAGGGAAACTTTAGATTACTCATTGGAAACAATTCAAGCCAGAAGAGAATGGAACAATTTCTTTAAAGTACTGAAAAAAACAGGTAAAGGAAGAAAATCTTTTCAGCCTATGATTCTATAACCAACAAAATATGTTCTTCATAAATGAAGATATAAAGTATTTTTAGACAAGCAAGGGTTGAATTAATCACAGCAAGATTTCACTACAATAAATATTGTTATTGAAATTAAAATAAATAAATCATTATAATAAAGAATGTTATTGAAGCTAAAATAAAGCAATTCATTAGAATCTACAATAGGAATGAAAACCTCTAGATATAATGAGTTTATAGCTAAAAATAAAAGATTTCATTGTCATTTTTAGTTCATTGAAAATATTTATGTATTTAAAAATAATGTATAATGTGAAAATAAGATATATGATATTACAAAGGACAGGAAGAAGGAAAATGGAATTTTACTATTATAAAACTACGTTATGCATGAAGTTGTATAATATTATTTGAACATAGATATTGCTAGTTAAATAGGTACAATGTAAACTCTTGAGGAATTAACCAAAAATGAAACAAATAGATACAGCTATTAATCCAACAGAACAGATTAAAAAGAACATTAAGGTATACTCAATTAACTAGAAAAAAAGTAGGAAAAGAGAGAAAAGGTAAAAAAATAGAAAAAATGGAAGACAAGTAAATGGGAAACTTAAATACAACCATGTCAATACTTGCATTAGGTATAAATGGAATAAATATACCAATTAAAAAGAAAGATTGTCAATCTTAATTAAAATGCAAGATTCAAATACATGCTGCCACAGTTTATAAATATATGTAGTTAAAAGTAAAATGATATAAAACACCAATCACAAAAAGATTGTTTGGTGTATTAATATGAGATAAACCTCAGAGAAAGAAATATTACTCTAAGAAAATAAGAACATGTCATAATGATAAAAATGGTCAATTCATCAAGAAGACATGAAAATCTGAACTATGGGTACAATTCATAACAGATAATCCAAAACATGTAATATAAAATCTGGCAGGACTAAAACAACAGGGCGGAGAAATTAAAGATGGCGGCGTGAGAGGTGAGACAGAGGCTTCCTCCTAAAACCGCATAAAATATGAAAATAAAGCTACTACATCTACTCTTGAAAGAGCAACGGGAAAGAGAACTACAATAAACTGCATATACCTGGAGACAAGAGCAGCCCTCACAGAAAAGGGTAATGTACTAAAGCTGTGGTCCTGCAGGATCCAAGCCCTTCCCCCACCCCAGCTCACCGGCAGGAGGAACAGGAACAGAGCAGAGAGGGAGTGGAGAACTGGGACTGCTGAATACCTAACTCTGGAGATCTACTCTGGGAGCACAAACCTACATTTCATGGTGCTTGCATGATGCTCTTGTAATCAGGAGCTTGGAAAGCTAAGACAGGCGGAGCTCCTGGAGAGACTAAGATCCCGGCTGCCTGTGAGATCAGGGATCCATACCCAGCTGCTCTGGGACAGGGGAGGGGCAGGCAGTCTGAGAGACTTCCTGGCAGGGAGGACCTTGGAAGGAGGCCTGCTGAGGGGGCAAGGACTGCATGGAGCTTGCTGCTCAGGAGAAAGGACAGGTGGACAGGATTGTCTGGGTGTACTCTGCCCAGCAGATTGGGAGTTTTCTGATCTTCAGGTGTGCCAGCTCCCTGGATGCCTGCACAGCTCCAGGAACCCCTTCTGTGACAGGCAGACTAGTGCACCTTTCACCTGGCCAGGCCCACCAGGCTTGCTAACCTGGAAGCCCTTCCCTGGTGTTGGGCCAGCCGGAGGGAGGATCTGTCTACAGCAACTTAAAAGGCAAATCACAGAGGCTTATACCTGTGTGCTCAGCCCACTGGTTCAGACAGTGGAGACAGGCATAGCAGCCAGGAACCAGGAAACAGCCCTTTCCTCCCCCGAGGCACCAATACCACTCCCCTACAATCCCTGACATTGCTTCAGGGGCTGAGCAGCTCCAGAGTGTAGAGCTTCTGGGCACTAGAGGGCCCCATACACAAATACGAAACGCCAAAGGAACCTGGTCCAGAGTAAAATTATGAACACAACTCCTGAGAAAGATTTTAATGATATGGACCTTATGACTCTCCCTGAAAGGGAGTTCAAAATAAAAATCATTCACATGCTCATGGAAGTACGGAAAGATATTCAAGAACTCAGGAATGAATTCCGCTCAGAGATCCAATCCTTGAGGAACACAATGGACGGTGTTAAAAGCAGATTGGATACAGTGGAGGAGACGATAAATGAAATAAAAACTAGAGAAGAGGAATACAAAGAAGCTGAGGTACTGAGAGAAAAAAGGATCTCTAGGAATGAAAGAATATTGAGAGCACTGTGTGATCAATCCAAACGGAACAATATTCGCATTATAGGAGTACCAGAGGAAGAAGAGAGAGAAAAAGGGATAGAAAGTGTCTTTGAAGAAATAATTGCTGAAAACGTTCCCACACTGCGGAAGGAAATAGTCTCGCAGTCCACGGAAGCCAGCAGAACTCCCAACACAAGGGATCGAAGGAAGACAACACCAAGACACATAATAATTAAGATGGCAAAGATCAAAGATAAAGACACAGTATTAAAGGCAGCTAGAGAGAGAAAAAAGATCACCTACAAAGGGAAACCCATCAGACTATCATCAGACTTCTCAACAGAAACCTTACAGGCCAGAAGAGAATGGCATGATATATTTAACGTAATGAAACAGAAGGACCTCGAACCAAGAATATTGTATCCAGCACGATTATCATTTAAATATGATGGAGGGATTAAACAATTTCCAGAAAAGGAAAGTTGAAAGAGTTTGCCTCTCATAAACCACCACTACAGGATATCTTAAATGGACTGCTCTAGAGGGAAGCACCCCTAAGACTAAAAAGATGTCACCAGAGAAAATAAAATCATAGCAAAGAAAGCAGACCATCCAAATACTAACTAAAGGCAAAGAAAAAAACACCCAATATATAAAGAATGGAGAAGGAAGAATAGGAAGGGAGAGATAAAGAAACATCAGACGGCAGTCACAATAACTTAACAAGAAAGTTAAGTTAGATTCTTAGATAGTAAAGAAGCAACTCTTGAACCTTTGGTAACCACGAATCTAAAGCCAGCAATGGCAATAAGTACATATCTATCAATAATCACCCTAAATGTAAATGGACTGAATGCACCAATCAAAAGACACAGAGTAACAGAGTGGATAAAAAAGCAAGACCCATCTATATGCTGCTTACAAGAGACTCACCTCAAACCCAAAGATATACACAGACTAAAAGTGAAGGGATGGAAAAAGATATTTCATGAAAACAACAAAGAGAAAAAAACAGGTGTTGTAGTACTTGTATCAGACAAAATAGACTTCAAAACGAAGAAAGTAGCAAGAGATAAAGAAGGACATTACATAATGATAAAGGGGTCAGTCCAACAAGAAGATATAACCATTATAAACATATATGCACGCAACACAGGAGCACCAACATATGTGAAACAAATACTAACAGAATTGAAGGAGGAAGTAGACAACAATGCATTCATTTTAGGAGACTTCAGCACACCACTCACTCCAAAGGACAGATCAACCAGACAGAGAATAAGTAAAAACACAGAGGCACTGAACAACACACTAGAACAGATGGACTAAACGATTGCTATAGAACTCTGCACCCAAAAGCAACAGGATACACATTCTTCTCAAGTGCACATGGAACATTTTCTAGAATAGACCACATACTAGGCCACAAAAAGAACCTCAGTAATTTCAAAAATACTGAAATCCTACCAACCAACTTCTCAGATCACAAAGGTATAAAACTAGAAATAAATTTTAGAAAGAAATCAAAAAGGCTCACAAATACATGGAGACTTAACATTCTCCTCATGAATCAATGGGTTAACGACCAAATCAAAACAGAAATCAAAGAGTATATGGAGACTAATGAAAACAACAACACAAAGCCACAACTTAGGTGGGATGCAGCAAAGGCCATTCTAAGAGGAAAGTATATTGCAATCCAGGCCTATTTAAAGAAGGAGGAGCATTCCCAAATGAACAGTCTAAGGACACAATCATTGAAATTGGAAAAAGAAGAAGAAATGAGGCCCAAAGTCACCAGAAGGAGGGACATAATAAAGATCAGAGAAGAAATAAATAAAATTGAGAAGAATAAAATAATACAAAAAATCACTGAAACCAAGAGCTGGTTCTTTGAAAAAATAAACAAAATAGATAAACCCGTAGCTAGACTCATTAAAAGAAAAAGAGAATCTACACACATAAACAGAATCACAAATGATAAAGTAAAAATAACGACAGACCCCACAGAAATACAAAGAATTATAAGAGAATATTATGAGCATCTGTATGCTAACAAGCTGCAGAACATGGAAGAAATGGACAACTTCTTAGAAAAATACAACCTTCCAAGACTCACCAAGCAAGAAACAGAAAAACTAAACAGACCAATCACCAGCAACGAAATTGAATCGGGAATCAAAAAACTACCCAAGAACAAAACCCCCAGACCTGATGGATTCACCTCTGAATTCTACCAGACATATAGAGAAGAAATAATACCCATTCTCCTTAAAGTTTTCCAAAATATAGAAGAGGAGGGAATACTTCCAAACTCTTTCTATGAAGCCAGCATCACTCTAATACCAAAACCGGGCAAAGACCTCACCAAAAAAGAAAATTACAGACCTATAGCCCTGATGAATGTAGATGCAAAAATACTCAACAAAATATTAGCAAACCGAATACAAAAATACATCAAAAGGATCAGACACCATGATCAAGTGGGATTCATCCCAGGGATGCAAGGATGGTACAACATTCGAAAATTTATCAACCTCATCCACCACATCAACAAAAAGAAGAACAAAAACCACATGATCATCTCCATAGATGCTGAAAAAGCCTTTGGCAAAATTCAGCATCCATTCATGAATAAAACTCTCAACAAAATTTGTATAGATAGCAAGTACCTCAACATCATAAAGGCTATATATGACAAACCCACAGCTACCATCATACTTAACAGCGAGAAGCTGAAAGCTTTTCATCTAAGATCAGGAACACGACAGGGATGCCCACTCTCTCCACTGTTATTCAACATAGTACTGGAAGTCCTAGCCACAGCAATCAGACAAAACAAAGATATATAAGGCATCCAGATTGGTAACGAAGAAGTCAAATTGTCATTATTTGCAGATGACATGATACTGTACATAAAAAATCCTAAAGACTCCACTCCAAAACTACTAGAACTAATATCTGAATTCAGCAATGTTGCAGTATACAAAATTTACACACAGAAATCTGTTGCTTTCCTATACACTTACAATAAACTAACAGAAAGAGAAATCAGAAAAACAATTCCATTCACAATTGCATCAAAAAGAATAAAATACCTAGGAATAAACCTAACGAAGGAAGTAAAAGACCTGTACTCTGAAAACTACAAGACACTCCTAGGAGAAATTAAAGAGGACACTAACAAATGGAAATGCATCCCATGCTCTTGGCTAGGAAGAATAAATATTGTCAAAATGGCTATACTACCTAAAGCATTCTACAGATTCAACGCAATCGCTATCAAAATACCAACAGCTTTCTTCAATGAACTGGTACAAATAACTCAAAAATTAATATGGAACCACAAAAGACCCCGAATAGCCAAAGCAATTCTGAGAAGGAGGAATCAAACAGGGGGAAATACGCTCCCTGACTTCAAACTCTACTACAAAGCCACAGTAATCAGGACAATTTGGTACTGGCACAAAAACAGACCCACAGACTAGTGGAACAGAATAGAAAATCCAAACATTAACCCAAACTCCTACAGTCAATTAATATTTGATAAAGGAGCCTTGGATATACAATGGGGAGAGGACAGCCTCTTCAGCAGCTGGTGTTGGAAAAACTGGACAGCTACATGTAAGAGAATGAAACTGGACTACTTTCTCGCCCCATACACAAAGGTAAACTCAAGGTGGATCAAAGACCTGAATGTAAATCATGAAACCATAAAACTCTTAGAAAAAACATAGGCAAAAATCTCTTGGACATAAACATGGGCGACTTCTTCATGAACATATCCCCCGGGCAAGGGAAACAAAAGCAAAAATGAACAAGTGGGACTATATCAAGGTTAAAAGCTTCTGTACAGCAAAGGACACCATCCGTAGAACAAAAAGGCATCCTACAGTATGGGAAAATATATTTATAAATGATGCATCTGAGAAGGGGTTGACATCCAAAATATATAAAGAACTCACGCAGCTTAACAAACAAAAAGCAAATAATCCAATTAAGAAATGGGCACAGGACATGAATAGACACTTCTCTAAAGAAGAAATTCAGACGGCCAACAGGCACATGAAAAGATGCTCCACATCGCTAATCATCAGAGAAATGCAGATTAAAACCACAATGAGATATCACCTCACACCAGTGAGGATGGCCAACATCCAAAACACAAACAACAACAAATGTTGGCGAGGATGTGGAGAAAAGGGAACCCTCCTACACTGCTGGTGGGAATGCAAATTAGTTCAACCATTGTGGAAAGCAGTATGGAGGTTCCTCAAAAAACTCAAAATAGAAATACCATTTGACCCAGGAATCCCACTCCTAGGAATTTACCCTAAGAATGCAGCAGCCCCGTTTCAAAAAGACAGATGCACCCCTATGTTTATTGCAGCACTATTTACAATAGCCAAGAAGTGGAAGCAACCTAAGTGTCCATCAGTAGATGAATGGATTAAGAAGGTGTGGTACATATACACAATGGAATATTACTCAGCCATAAGAAGAAAACAAATCCTACCATTTGCAACAACATGGATGGAGCTAGAGGGTATTATGCTCAGTGAAGGGAACCCTCCTACACTGCTGGTGGGAATG